>LBNU01020165.1:32806-53284 GCA_014162995.1 Artemisia annua | reverse complement strand
ACTTCAAACTGACGAACCACAGGACGAACCTCAAACCGAATCAACTCAAATTGAATCTCCTGAACCGTCTACGAAGAAGAAGAAGAAGCAACCCTCAACACGCTTCTCATGGTTGAATGCACCTGAAGCTCCTGATTCGGATTGGGTCACTACAATGATCAAAGCTCATCCACCGCTTGAAACCGAAGAACCACTCCCAGGCAACACTTTGCAATATGCTCAGAGTATTCTTACGGGTCTTCAGTTGAAAAAAAGTGACCAAAGCTGAACTTAGGCGAATAAACAAGGATGCTAGTGACTTTCTAAAGGCACGATCAGGAAACAAAATCGAGCTGGACTACCACTTACAAAACATCGCAGCAGCTCTATCTGACTCCTTTGATTGGCTCAACCCGGAAAGCAACATAGACTTACATGGCAAGCATAATGAACCATAATTCACAGACTGGACAAAACCATTACCACTTCAAGGCTTCGCTGACAAGCCCAGAATCCCGTACCGTTTCTTCTTCAATAATGATCTCCGCTACCTCACACACGACATCACAACTTCAAAAGATCGCTACAAGTCTTCCTTAAGAATTTCTGTACCGGCTGCTCGTTATGAAATTCCAGACATTGAAGAATCAGCTCCAATATTCAGAAACTCAGTTCTGAACTACAACAGAGACGCCTTACTTGGAATTCAGAACTGGTCTGACAGACGTAAGCTAGGGTACACTCACAGATATGAACGAACTTCTGGTGATGTGAAGAACAAAAGCCGAATCGTTGCTATCAAGGAAGTTCTGGAAGACAGACGGCATGATTATGTCTACATGAAGGAGATTGTGGTCAAGAGGCAAGATGAAAAGCTCTACAAGTTTTGTGAAGCTGATTTTCCACATCTTTATCTAGATGACATAGAAGATATGTATCTAGAAAAAGTTCAAGGAAGGATGAGGGGTCTCCCAAAGTCAACTCAATACAACTTCATCTCTTCCTTACTCATGTGTATTAGAAGACTGATCATCCGTGAACGCGTAGAAGATCTACAGTTAGGTGTTGAAAGTTACCAGGACGTACTCAATTTGACCAAACCACAACTCATGGTCGAAGAACTGCATGAAGCATCCCAACTAATGGTTCTCCTCAAACCAAAGTTCGGGGTCACTTACCTGAACTCAAAGCATCAACTACGGTTTATGCGGTTCGACGAGATTCACAAGTTCTGTGATGTTACACTACAACGGGTTCGTGATGGTCTAGTTGAAAGATTGGCGGATGATCTGCTAAAGATAAAGGAAGGAAAGAATACTCGGTGGAATTCTAGCACAAGAAGGATGGTAAAGAACTTCATACATGCCATGGAAGAAAGGCTTAACCGGAGGGAGCAGATCAGGAGATTGGAAAGCTACATCGGAGTTCGTCCATCATTTCCGATCCTGACATTCCAAAGGCCCAATGCAAAGTTCACCGACTTCAATGCCTTGGCTCCATCTCAGACATAGCTTTTGGTACAAACCTTCATTATTTCAAATTCATTCTTGTTTATTGTGAATCATTAAGGCTTGTGTACACATAACAGTGCACAACCTATACCTTGTAAAGAAAGGACCCTGTGGTACGCTTCAGTGCTACAATCCTAATATAAGGAGCGAAGGCTTCTTACTTTTGAGTAGAATTTATCAAACTTTTCAGATTTTCACAATTCTACTCAAAAGACAAGTATTTCACCTCAATGAATATCACAAGTTGAGGGGGAGTACTTGTACCAAAAACATCGTTCTTGAAATCTCAAATCTTTGATGATAACTCCCCATAAGACTCAAAAAACATATTTTAATCAAAATCGTTTGCAAAAACAACATTTGATATGCTATTTTTGAGGGGGAGAAGAAGAAAATGATCAAAATATGATGTGGCAAAGTTGTATCTCACTCGAGCTCGACTCAGAATTGACCCAAGAATTGAGGAAACAAAAACCGTTAATATTCGAAAGGATTTATCCGAGTAGATTGTGCTGTTTCGAGAAACTCTTTCTAGACGTTACTTTGACGGGTCTAACTTCCTTTATGGAATGTTTACAACTTCAAGGTAGTTATTAGGACTAGTTGTCACCTAAAAACTGACAATGCATCCCTTTAACTAAGCAACGTAACCGTGTCCCTCTGGTACATGTCTATTAAGAGCGGATCAATTCTAAAGTGCAAACTTCTCCCGCATGTGTTATTTTTCCGCAAAATATTCATAAGCACATGTGGATGGGGAGTATTTCATAAGAAAATAAAACTCTCAAAGTGTTATAAAATGTCTTTTATTCACAAACACTTTGAGAGATTTTCAAATGAATGGTTTCGAAAGGCATCACTAGGATAGTCATGGTGTTATAAGGTGACTAAGGTTAGGAATAACCGTCCTATGATCCGCCTAAGTCGGAGGGATCTACCCAAGGACATCACCAATAGTTAGTATTTAGAAGTCCTTAGGTATGATTCGAAAAAGGAGAAGTGAATGAAACGGATAAAGAAGGGGTTGAAGAATTAAAAAGAAACATTGTGAAAAGGGTGAAAAGAAATGAGCCCTCCGAATTATTCAACCTTAGGGCAGACACCGGGTTCAATTCATATGCTACTGGTTGTTGCTAAGGCGACACCGGTATTGAAGATAAAAGACGTCATGGACCCAGTGACGCATGCACTTTAACCTTCTAGCCACTCGAGTATCTCTCAAAAGATGCTTGTTTCATTCTCACGGGGAACCGTTGTAATCTATCGACCTTCTATTTAGAGTTGGTTGATATTGAAACAGGAGACCCTGCCCCAATCTCCGCATAGGAAACCATAAGTTGCACTAATTGAGTCTAGAGCCACGAGACACATCAAAGATCTCTTAGGAACACTTAGTAATCTTACATTGGTTGTCTTACATCAATGGACACCAACTGTAAATTATCGAGTCCTTCGCAGATCTTAGCAATCTGCCTAGAACGTTCATGAGGGATTTACTTAGGTATTTCTCAAATGATTGAACGGAAATCCTGCCAGGGTCAACATCAAACAGCCCTGACAGCAGGTCACTTCGGTAATTCCTTGTGGGTTACGCTTAGTGTTTACGATGGCATCAAACGGTCTACAGTCGTGGGGTGATCTCCAGCGACTCACCTAATCGTGGGTGTACTTAGTTGTGCCCGTGTAAGCTCCTTACGGGGTATCCGATTAGGAACGGCCTTGGCGCGAATTAGAAGGAGTCCTCACAATATGCTGTTGACGAATTCTAATTCAAACCTGTAAGTACCGGTTGTATTATTGCCAACTGTCTTATTTCAGGTACAAATGCTGTCTTGAACACCAACTTCCACGTGCTCATACATACATCAGAATACCGATGAAAGCTCAAAGCCTTATCACATTTCAACAAGAAAGATTCTACCTCAAAATCATGAATCTTCAACACTAAAGACATAAGAGCTAAGAATGCATAACAACAACACCATTAAAGATGTATGAGCATGTTGGAACGGAGCGAATCCCTTGGAAAGACGAAAAGTGACGAATGGCGGATTACTACTTCATCTATCGTTTTCACATCAACAAAGACAAAGATCAAAGAACGATGCTATATATTTCTACAACTATCATCTTGGAAGACGTCTAAAGCTATCAAAGTTAATATTCACAGTTTGAAGAACAAAAGACGTCTCAAAGCAACCTCGATGACCGTGACAAATTTCTATCCATTAACAAATCTTCATGACCGATCCTTAGGGGGAGATTGTTAGGATCATAGTTTTCAACTATTCAGTCAAGTCTCGGTCATTTCAATAAATGTAATAGGTTGCTAGTTTTATCACTTTATGTTACGTTTTAGACTAATACTCGTTCGGTTATAAGACGAGTCCAATAAGTGTCCAATGGGCCTTGAAAGCCCACGACATAGTACATAGGGAAGGAAGGGAGTGTTGCCCTAACCTCCTCCTATAAATAGGACCCTATGTATCTCTTTCATTTTGTTGGTTAATTTCATATCTTAAGCAAACTATTGTTCTTTCATCTTTCATATTGATCTTAATCAACCAAGTCTATTTCTCATCTCATTTCTTTCATTTGAATACTTGTGTTTACTAATATGGTGACCTAACACCTCTCAAGGGATCTTGAGAAGCTTACAACCCCCACCAGGCAGTGTACATGACCGATGTAGTATAGTGAAGTGGCAAGTACCGGGGGATTGATTGTTCTCTCGGGGAATAGTGTCGTTAAGCTTGAAAAGCTACTCTAATCAGGTCAAAGGGTTGAGGGATGATTCTTTTTGTATTTTTGTATTTTATGAAAGCAAGTAAAAATCTTGGGTTTTGGAAGAGTGGGCGGAATTAGTTGTTAGTCAACTAACCCAAATAACTACTTTTGCAATGAAAATAAAATAACTAGAAAATTAAAGTGGTTGTGAAACTTATATGAGAGAAAAATGTGTTTACTTAGATTTCCTTACTCCCTAGCTATGTTTTACATGTTAATTGGTTTGTTGTAATTGTGTGGATGACGGGTTGTATTCTTTTAAACCATTCGTAGGGCCGTGTACGATCTTCACTAACTCTATAAGCTCCTACTTCACTCCTATGTCGAGCCGACTAAATGCTCCTAACATGGGATCATTAGAATTCGCTCATGCATTAAATACAACCATATAATCGTAGTACACATCCGATTCATGTTTCTTAAGACGTTCAAGCAAGTTACCGTATAGGAAGTGAGCCAGTTTTCTTAATCCTAACATCGACTTCACCCACCCACAATAATCACAAACAAACCAACAACATATAATCAATAGCTAGGTTTCATTAGATCCAAGCAAACACAACAAAGACCTAGCCTAGCATGTTAATTGAAAGACAAGCATAAGATATAATCAAACAACACATAGACATATTGATTGATTTGGAAAAGGACTTTTCTTTAATTAAGCATCCAAGTTTCAAGGGTGAAAAACCCTTAAAAATACTGTAAAACACGAACTAGGGTTTTTCCCAAAAGTTGCACACTAATGAATGAAAATTAGATGAATATATATAGAATTTACAATCTGACGGCGTCACCTTATAGGGTGTGACGCCGTCACCTTGCCGCCAAAACATTCCTCGGATTGCTCAGATCCAACTTTGACGCCGTCCCCTTTTATTTCTCTCTAGGCCGTCTCCCATTGTGATAAAATGTGACGACCTACATCCAGTAACACGTGACGCCTTCATGTGTTAAATCTCCAAAATCTTTCTGGGGCCTCTAGTGCAAAAATAATCCACCTTGTTGTCGAAGAGTGACGCCGTCACCTGGTAAAGCGTGACGCCGTCAGGTACAATTTCCAGCATATTTTGAGACTTTTTGTCGTTTTCTTCACTTTTATGCTCCGAAAATGTCCAAAATGCTTCCTTTTCCATAATTCCTCTCCAAAGTACCTAAAATGTCAAAAGGAACGATCTAAAGCAATATTTGATCAAATAATTACGGATTATAGAACAAAAGACGTCTCAAAGCAACCTCGATGACCGTGACAAATTTCTATCCATTAACAAATCTTCATGACCGATCCTTAGGGGGAGATTGTTAGGATCATAGTTTTCAACTATTCAGTCAAGTCTCGGTCATTTCAATAAATGTAATAGGTTGCTAGTTTTATCACTTTATGTTACGTTTTAGATTAATACTCGTTCGGTTATAAGACGAGTCCAATAAGTGTCCAATGGGCCTTGAAAGCCCACGACATAGTAGATAGGGAAGGAAGGGAGTGTTGCCCTATCCTCCTCCTATAAATAAGACCCTATGTATCTCTTTCATTTTGTTGGTTAATTTCATATCTTAAGCAAACTATTGTTCTTTATTCTTTCATATTGATCTTAATCAACCAAGTCTATTTCTCATCTCATTTCTTTCATTTGAATACTTGTGTTTACTAATATGGTGACCTAACATATCAATAGTTAAAGTTAAACAACAACATCAACCTCAACCTCAGCATCTATGTCACCTAAACAAAGTTAAATCTTTCATCCAATAAATTTTTTTACAAAATATTACTCATATTAATAGATAATAAAAAACTCATGCATATTTATTAGTTGTACTATATCACAATTTTCACGGGTAAATTATTATATGTCCAATTTGATTTATGTGTAAACCCGTGCGTGCACGGGACTTATAGCTAGTGATTATTTAATGCAAATATTAACGTTACAACCACCTTCAAAGACTACTTTTTAATTAAAAATAAAATCAACGCCCGTTGTTGGATTAACGGGCGTTGATTTTTATTGGATTCAACGGGCTTCAACGCTTGATGGGGGTGGGCCAACGGGAGTTGAAAAGGCAACTAAGCCCACTTCAACGCCCCACTCTCTTGGTGCTTAAAGTGGTAGAGTGTTTTGTCTCAAAATTTTCTTTGGTCTTAAAGTGGTAGAGTGTTTTGTCAAATCAAAATTTTCTTTTTTTTTTTAACTGTAGTTGGTCTATGTGTATTAATATTCTCTGCATCTTCCCCCATAAAGTAATCCACGGCAATGCAAACCATCTAAATCATCTAGACCCCTTCACTCCCCGGCAGCGGTGGCAAAAACTTGATGCGCGTGATGTGTCGTTGCGGTTTAGCAGTGTTAATGCCTATTCAAGTTTTACATTTATATTAAGCCGACTTATCAATAACACACACACTTAACGAGCAGTGTACCCGGTCAGTTTGTATATAATGGTAAGTAGAGTGTCGATCACTAAGAGTGGAACGATTTATCTAATTAACCTAATCAGTATTTTAATATCCTAAGTTAGTTTTACAGCCTAATCTAACGCAAAGGGGTTCAGCCTGAGAGACTGGCACAGATTGGTTGAGTTAAACAGTAAATTAAACTAATGAGCACGAATCAGCGAATAGCATACACGTACACAGATAGATAATAGAACATATAAGAAGACCTGTCCTGATAATTAAGTAGCTTGTTACTTGTTTTATTGCTAGTTTTATATGAAGTGTATGTAATTAAATCTTTCTCGTTGGCTCTAATCACATCGGCGGGTCCACCCTTAATGATAACTTATGACTATCCTATTCATCCAAAGACGTCAGATTAAATAGGTGAGGAAGGGGTATAGCAGCCCAAGCAAAGCTCAGCTAGACACAGAGGTTATCAAAGCACTAATATAAGTCACCAAAGACATCATCATATAAACTTTAATTGATGGGAAAGCAATTTTAAGANCTATTCATCCAAAGACGTCAGATTAAATAGGTGAGGAAGGGGTAT
Source organism: Artemisia annua (assembly GCA_014162995.1). Taxonomy (NCBI): domain Eukaryota; kingdom Viridiplantae; phylum Streptophyta; class Magnoliopsida; order Asterales; family Asteraceae; genus Artemisia; species Artemisia annua. Next base: position 46,014 of record LBNU01020165.1, on the reverse strand, counting down.
AGCAGCCCAAGCAAAGCTCAGCTAGACACAGAGGTTATCAAAGCACTAATATAAGTCACCAAAGACATCATCATATAAACTTTAATTGATGGGAAAGCAATTTTAAGAGGTATGTATGATTTTCCGTAGTCACATACATATGCCCATCTATCCTGATGAATTAAAGTGTACTATTACAATAAAACAAAATTACTAGCTTAATGAATTAAATACATGCAGGACCTTCTTACAGCTCTAATATCTTCGTTTGGGGTGTGTCTTGTGTTGCTTCTTCGACTGAACTCGGCTCCTTAGGGTTATGTTGCACACAAAATTCATCTAGGTCTTGGGGTATTTATAGTTTATGTCTTAGAGTACGATGCGGCGCATGTAATGAGCAGATGCGGCGCATTTACTTAACTTCGCGTGGGGTCCAAGATTAATATATTTTGGAATATTCGTACACCGTCTTCATATGTGGCGTAACTTGAATCTTTATGCGGTGCATGTCCTTCAGTATCTTTAATTGTATCTGGTGAAGTCTTGATAGTGATACGCCGTATGTCAGAAGTATAATGCGGCGTATCTGGAGTAGAACAAGCTTGATCTTCTTCGTTAACCAAAGTTTCATAAGCGGCGCATGGTAGAATTCCATGCGGTGCATTCTTCAAAGTCAGGCAATGGTCTTCGAATTCATCTAAGTATGATATTGCGGCGTATCTGTTGAGAGAGATACGGCGCATCTTCTGGATTTCAGTAGACTTTTGACATCTTGCTCGTTTTGCTCCATAATTAGCCCAAAATTGCCAAGTTTCACCTATTACCTGTTTTTACCTGAGAATTAGAGTAAATTACATAAATGGTCAATGTGGTTTGTCCATTTTTTCACATTTAGTCACTGAACTTTTTTTTTGACAAGGTCAGTCATTAAGGTTTTAAATCGTTACAGATTCAGTCATTAAGGTTTCAATTTTGTTACATAAATGGTCACTGTGGTTTGAAACTTCAGTGACCATTTATGTAACGAAATTGACTGAATCTGTAACGATTTGAAACTTCAGTGACCATGTATGTCAAAAAAAAAGTTCAGTGACTAAATGTGAAAAAATGGATAAACCATAGTGACCATTTATGTAATTTACTCTGAGAATTACTAAAGTAAACATTAAAGTACCGATTCTCATACATAATAAAGTAAAACAAGTCAAATAAATAGGATAAATGATGATAATAATATGTACTTATTTGAGTTCATCAGTGTGTATGTGTGTGTAGGATTTACGGGAATAAGCAGCGTTGTGTAGATTTGTCTAGAACAAACCCTTATCATTGGCATAAACGGATCTAATGGGAATTAATGGATAAGCGGTGTTGGATCAGTTTTAGCCCAGGAAAAATGGTGGGAAAAGACCGTAGCAAAACGACGTCGCTTGAACGTGTTTTAATATAAACTTATAATGATTATATTAAATATAGGCCCAATTCCCAATTTGTATTCTAGTCCAAGTTCTTATCTTTTTTTACCCTATTCAATTGGCTATAAAATAAAGTTATCCATTCTTTTGCCATACATTGGATACACAAACTGGAAAAGTCCCTAAATCAAATTTGTGACTGCATCACTAGCGAGGTACTATCTTTCATTATTTTTCTATAACTTTTGTTATGTTTTTTTCTTATAGTTTACAAGTTATCACTTATCAATTATGCCTATGATTTCTTTCGTACTGTAGTATCTAATAGACAAATTGTTGGGATCTTTTTGTCTTTAAAATTATCAATTGTTTTATAGAAAATCAGTAAAATAGTAACCAATTGTTTGGCCTATTATATATTTTGGAACAAACGATGCCTTTAATTTTATAACTTATAACATGAATTAAGTAATCAACAAGTAAATAATCTATTAGTCTATTATTTTGTATGTGATGACACTAAATTTAAATCAATATAGTTATTTACTTAGTTATTTTTGTTTTTGTAACATATTTTTAGAGAAACTATGCCTCCTAAAACTTTAAGAAAACATGATTCTGGCTTTCAAAAGTGTTTGAAGAAACAAAGAACTGAACAAAGCTGTTGGTAATTCAAACGAACGAAACAAACAAACAAATCCAAACAAACGAAGCGGAACCTTTATTCCAAATTACCAAACCAAATACAAAACCAAATTCCAAGGTATCAACACAAAAACTAATTCAAAAGGTACCAAACTATTACTCAAAAGGTACAAAGAATTCTAATGCTAATAATCCCTATTTATAGGCAAACTAACCGTCATAGATTAGTTTTCTAATTCCAAACAAACTTGCATGACAAGTCATACAAATTGCCAAAATTTACCAAATGACCCATAAAGTTTAAGTCACTTTTCTAACAATCTCCATCGTGATTTAAACTCCTCCAGCGGCTTCAAATCAAATTCAAAGTTCCAAACGCTGGAGATACTAGCCAAATTCAAATCAAACGATCGATTCCCAAAAACGATCCAAAACAAACCGAACAACTACAAACGCCGACAATCTTCAAAACAAACAATCAAACGTTAACTGACAAATTCAAAACAGTTAACGAAACAAACTAATCGGCTCAAACAATCTTCAACGAAGACTATTAAATTCAGGCAACCAACTTCAAAAACCCGACGAACGAATATCGAAATTTTCAAACTAACAAATTCCCAACGATCGCACAAAATTCAAACGACTTGAATTAAGTTTTTAAACACCAAATCGATCTTCAAATTCCAAATATCCAATTCAAATTCTAATGATCCACTTATATAATAAGAATTACGACCCAAATACCAAATTCAAAAATCTAATGACCCACTTATTCGATAAGTATTACGGTCCAACTTCAAATTTATTATCCGAGTATCAACCAAATTCAAGTTAATAAATAACTTGACGAACGGGCTCTAATAATTCAAACGCCCCAAATATGATACGGATAATAATTCTAATGACCTACTTATGTACAGTAATAAGGATTACGGTCCAAATTCCAATAATTAAACGATCCAAATTCGAATACCAAGAAATTACAAATATCACAAAGCCAAACTGAAGTCTTCTTATCCTCAAAACAAAAATCCAAGATTCGAAGTATATAACAAAAATAATACTGGTATAACAAAGCCTAAATTCAACTAGAAGTCCAATAACCTTTTGACTCCTGTGCGACTGAACAAATAGACACGAACAAAAAAAACTAATGTTTCCCAAGCACCAAAAGTCCAAAGAACGACTAATCAATATTTAATTCAAACGATTCTTGCAAAACACAAACTTCAAACCAAACGACTCTTTCAAACCCAATAATCAAACGGACCTTTTTTTTCTTTTTCTTTTTCTTCGCCATGGCTGAACAAACCTGGCTCTGATACCACTTGTTGCTAATTTAAACGAACGCAACAAACAAACAAATCCAAACAAATGAAGCGGGAGCTTTATTCCAAATTAGTAAACCAAATACAAAACCAAATTCCAAGGTACCAACACAAAAACTAATTCAAAAGGTACCAAACTATTACTCAAAAGGTACAAAGAATTCTAATGCTAATAATCCCTATTTATAGGCAAACTAAACGTCATAGATTAGTTTCCTAATTCCAAACAAACTTGCAGGACAAGTCACATAAATTACCAAAATTTACCAAATGACCCATAAAGTTTAAGTCACTTTTCTAACAAAAGCAATAAGAGACAATATGGAACTATGCATAAGTATGTTCAAATATAGCCACGAGATGCTTCTGATAATCAAGATCTTATTGATGAAAATGTTGATGGTGATAATATGAATGTCGATGATATTAGTGATGACAGTGTTGATGATGATGAAGTCAATGATGCTAGTGTTGATAATGATGACATTGATGATACTAATTTTGAGAGTGTGCTCGGTGATGATGTCACCGATGAGATTAATGCTAACAATGTGAATGTTGATAATCCTAATGCTAATGTTCATCATGTTGATATATTTGATCCACGAGGTGGGATGGTCTTAGTTATGACATGATTAAAGTTTTAGTAGAAGGAGGTCCTAAAAGAGATAATTTTATTTACAAAGGTCTTAAACATAAATTTAATCGACGATTTTCTGCCACTTTTTGTACTAGAGTTCTACCAAATAGCGAAAAGTGTGACAGAGAGTGGCTAGTGTATTCCAAAGAGCTTGATAGAGTTTTTTGTTTTTGTTGTAAAATATTTAGAAAAGGGGTTGCAAAAGGTTCATTAGTTAATGAGGGTTTCGCGGATTGGACACATCTTGGTACAAGACTTAGAGAGCATGAAGTTGGTTTAGAACATATCTCAAACATGGCCACTTGGTTTGACATGCGTCGTAGGCTGAAAAAGAATGAAACAATTGATAAAGTGGCACGTGAACAATTTAAGAAAGAGAGATATCACTGGATGAAAGTTCTGTTGAGAATAATTTAAATTGTCAAGTTTCTTGCTAAACACAATTTAGCATTCCGTGGTTCAACTGAGAAATTGCAAGTTAATAGCAACGGAAACTTTTTGGGTCTGATTGAAATGTTGGAAGAGTTTGATCCATTTATGAAAGAGCATGTGCGTCGTATCACGGATGATGAAATTCATGTTCATTATCTTGGGCATTCTATACAAAATGAGTTAAGACAATTGCTTGCTTGTGGAATTGGATCACAAATTGTTGAAAAACTAAAGCAAACAAAGTATTTCTCTGTGATTCTTGATTGTACCCCTAATACAAGTCATCAAGAACAAATGTCTTTGATATTGAGGTATGTAAATGTAGCATCCACACGTGTTACGGTTTAGGAATCCTTTTTAGGTTTTTTGAATGTAGATAATACGACTGGTCAAGGACTTTTTGATGTTACACATGATGAACTAGAGTCTCTAGATCTTGATATTGATGATGTGCGTGGTCAGGGCTATGACAATGGATCTAATATGAAAGGAAAGCATCGGGGAGTACAAAAGAAATTTTTAGATATAAATCCTAGAGCTTTTTATACTCCATGTGGTTGCCATAGCCTTAATCTAACATTGTATGACATCGCTAGTTCTTGTGGCAAGCTATGGACTTTTTTGGAGTTATACAACATATTTACACTATGTTTGCCAATTCTTCTAAAAGGTGGTTAATTTTGAAAAATAATGTAAAGGGTTAACTCTCAAGCCATTGTCCATAACCCGTTGGGAAAGTCGTGTTGAGATTGTGAAAGATATTAGATATCAACTTTTCGAAATAAGAGAAGCTTTAATTCAAGTTGCTGAAAAGGATAATGACTTTAAAATCAAAAGCGAGTCAAAATCTTTAGCAACAAATGAGCTTGACGATCTTGAGTTTTTAGTATCAACCGTCATTCGGTTTGACATGTTATCTGCCGTAAATTTGGTGAGCAAGAAGTTACAATCTAATGATATGCTTATAGATGTTGATATTAAAGAAGTTAAAGCGATTAATGTTGCTAAAGAAATTGCTATTGAAATGGATATTGATCAAGTATTTTGTCAAAAGCGCGTAATTCATAGAAAAAGACAATTTGATGAGAGTTTCGTAGATCAAGATACTTCATATTCCATCGAAGAGTCATTTAAGGTACAATATTTCCTATACATTGTTAATCAAGCACTTGTTTCACTAAGAACACGATTCGAGCAATACAAAGAGTATGAAAAAGTTTTTGGCTTTTTATTCACTTCAAGCAAGTTGAATTCCTTTGATGACAACACTCTTAAGTCCTATTGTAGTCATCATGAAGCTGCACTCAAGAATAATAAACAATCTGATATTGACGCAAAGGATCTTTTTGTGGAGTTAAGGTTGCTTAACAATTATTTGCCTAACCAAAATCTGGGACCTTCTGATATTCTGAATTTTCTTAAAGAACACAAATTTTTTCCTAATGCAATGATTGTATATAGAGTATTGCTCACTATTCCGGTAACGGTGGCATCGGCGGAAAGAAGTTTCTCAAAACTGTAATTGTTGAAGTCTTTCTTGAGGTCCACAATGTCACATGAGAGACTCAATGGATTGGCATCAATAGCAATTGAGAACGAACTATTGGAGAGCATTGATTATGAAGCTTTAATCAACAACTTTGCTTCAAAGAATGCGAGGAGAAGTGCATATTTCAAGAATAAGTTACACTATATATAACTGTTTGTTAGAGTAATTCACTAATTTGCTGTTTTTTTCGTGTGTTTTTTTTCCTCGCATGTTTCAACTTTATCAATCAAAAAAAATATATACTAGTATTTAAAGTATTTGTGTTTGAGGGGCCTAATTTTTTTGTACTGAACAGGGCACCCAAAGTCCATGGGACGACCCTGCTAATGGTTGTATCCGAAGCATTCAGAAGTATGGTTTAAAAGATTCTGGTGGTTGGAATATTCGAGGACAAAAGATGTTGCTATTAGAGAATAAATAGGCCAAGCCCGTCTGTGGGTTTAGGGTATCTAGGGTTTACTCTTGTAATCTCTATATAATGTGCATGAATAATAATGATAACCTACGGGGTTTACAATGTTCTAACATGGTATCAGAGCGAGTCTGATCTTCAGACCTAGGTGGCCAAGTTGAGCCGCCTCCCTCTAAGCTGCCTCCCTCTAAGCCACCCCGTCAAACCCTATCCCACAGTCTTCAAAAAGTTTGTCACTTTCACCATCCAATTTCTTGCCGTAGCCTTTCATTAACCCAATCACCATTGTGTTTATTGAATTGAAACTACACGTTTCATATATTCCTTGTCATACCTTGTTATACCCAAAAGTCAAAAGCAAATATTCACCAAGATCATAGAAGAAAAGAAGGAACATAGCAATAGAAGAACTTTTATTATTATACAATTCAGTTAAGGAATTCGAATTGGGATTGACAAAGAAAAAGACGGCTTTGACTTCATGTGTGTGTGATATTGGATGTGATTTTGATGGCTACCGAAGGGATTATTTGTTTAAAAAAAATGATTGTTTTTTTTTTATTTTGGTTTGAAGGATACTTTGGTTTATCCGGTTTGGTACGGATACTTTGCTTTCGCGATTTCGCCGCTCGGACTGCGGGAGAGTATTAGATGAATAAGTTAGTTGGCCCAAACCCGACTTGTGGGTTGGGTCTATTAGGGTTTATAGGTATATTGCTTTATAAATACCTGACGAATAAACATTATAGCGTACGGGTTTTATCATTGTATAACAGTTGCATATTGTTTACCATGTTATCTTTTCAATAAGAAGCCCGTTAGACGAGTTGGTTCTGATAGGTTTACCAAGAAAAGGTTCAACAAGTAGAAGAAAGTAAATTGTGGCAATGACTGTGCTTTCATCACTCATGTAGGTAAGACTACAGCCTCAACTCCTAATTTTTCTGTATGATGCTACGTTGTTTTAAAGAACCAACCGTGCACATAGAGAGTGTGATAGATAAACAAATAGAAAAAGGAGTTCTGAAAATAGACTTCGACTTAAAACTACTATTGAGTCGGTTAAATGACTCACAATTCAAACTTGTGGCCTTGGGGGCAGTGATGAACGACCTGGTTCAAAAAATCAATGAAACCTTCTTGAGTTGATAAAGCTTATTGCTTCTTATAATAAGGATGTTGAAAATATTGTGCTAGAAAACGCTCCTCAAGATGCGAATAATAAATCACCAGATATTCACTAAGTAATTTTACGAATTATTGCAAAGAGTATACAACATGCAATTCGTGATGAAACTGGGAATGCAATGTTTTGTTTAATATGAGTCTATAAAAGAGTAGATGACATATATGGTGATATTTGTTGACCGGAATGGAGAAATGTTTTTAGACTTGATTAATGTAAAGGACACAACTTCTTTGACTCTAAAGGATGAGATCTTATCTTCATTAGCTTATTATAAGGTAGATGTTCAAAATTTTTGAGGCCAAGGATATGACGGGGTGAGTAATATGCATGGAGAATGGAGTGGCCTACAAACTATGATCTTAAAGGAATGTCCTTATGCGTATTATGTACATTGCTTTGCACATGAATTGCAATTGGCATTAGTTTCAGCATTTAAAGAGGTGGCAGGGGTGCACAAGTTTTTTAAGAATTTGTTTAGCAAAGTTTTTTAATAATGTGAACATCATTGTTAATTTCATTTTCTCCTCTTGCAAGCGTAATGATCACATAGATGTTCAAGTTGCTGAAGTTACACGTCTAGCTGAGATTGGAGAGCTCGAGACTAGAAAATGACAAAATCAAATCCAAAATGTGCAAAGGCCTGAAGACATTAGATGGAGTTCGCATCTTAGATCAATATGTAGCTTGATGAGCTTGTATGGTCCTCTGCATATGTAGTATTGAAGGGCATTGCTATTACAGGGTCCATGACTTCTTAAAAAGGTGATGTTGCTTATTACCTTGAACACTTATTGTCATTTGATTTTGTTATTGTTATACATGTTATGAAGGAAATAATGGAGAAAACTGACAAGCTTTGTTAAGCTTAACAACATAAATTACAAGATATTATTAATGTGTTGGCTTTGGTTTCCACTACAAAGTCATTACTTCAAAAGTTCAGAGATGAAGGTTGTCACTCACTTATAGGTAAAGTTACTCTTGCCTGTGAGAATAATAATATCCCAATAGCCGACATGAATGCAAATAATAAGAGTTTAATTAAGTCTCGTAGAAAGAATAATGTGACCGTCGAACATCACTATTGAGTTGATGTGTTCTATTCTGCTATTGATCGTCAATTAGTAGAGTTGAACTCTAAATTTAACGAGTCTATAACAGAACTTCTTAGTGCTGCTCTAGATCCAAAAAAAGTCCTCCAAGATTGATGAATTTGTAAACTCATGAAGAAGTTTTATCCTTTGAACTTCAATGATCAAGAAAAGATTCAACTAAAGTTGAGTTGCAACATTTCGAGCTAGATGTGCGTAATGATCCAAGGTTAAAAAAAAGTGTCTAAACTCTTTACTGTATGTAAAGGCCTTCATAAGTTCGGGAAATCAAAATCTTATCTATAGCACCGTAAAGAGGGGGTGAATACAGTCTTTTTGACTTACTTAAAGTCTAGAAACTTTAAGTCTCCAAGCTTGTGTAAGGGTGTGTGAACAAAACAACCAATCCAAAGAATATCTAGTGTGAGAGTAGATAGAGAAACACCAAGATTTATACTGGTTCACGATGGAGGTTTAGAACATCCGTACGGCCTGTTGCGAATCCGCGCCACCTATGCTATCACTAAGAAGAGCTACTCCCAAACGGTGTTCCACCCCTAGAACCACCCACAAGAATCTCACGATTCGAATTTCCACCTAGACCATTAAGACCACAAAGACTTCCTTCGAAGGAAGCAACAAATCCCTAGACCGTCACCTGATCTAGGCTTGACCACCAAGGTACAAGACTTTTATACCATTGCTTATCCATAAACCGGATAAACTTTACAAATGAATATGAGTTTGAAAGTGTTTGGAACAATCTAACCTAACCTACGGACTCAACCTAAAGAAGAGATTAGAAGAAGGCTCTCGACACAACACACAAAAGTGGATTAGGTTCTTGTAGTTCTTCTCTTGCGAAGAATGTTCTTTCAATATGATGATAAGAAGATGTTAGAACACAAGAAGATTGAAAGACTTAGAGGGATTAAAGAGAAGAAAGTAGAGAGGAAGAATGAATGAAAAGAGGTGAGAATGACACAAGACAAGAGGGTCTATTTATAGAAAAACCGAGAACCAGGCTCCGGCGCGTTGTTCAGGCGCGTTGACACGTGTCCTTGGCGCGCTAGATTATGTCTCCCAGTTTTGTCTATAACTAGCTCCTCTTGTTAAACCCCCAACTACTCTTTACTTTTGACCTTCCCAAACTCATTCTAAAGCCCCAAGCAAGATAAGGTCAACCAACAAATTAGCCAAAATTTAAAGAGGATTAAAAGTGTTTAGTGAAGTGATTAGAAGATAGTTGAGGTTTTATTCCATTTTCAATGAGAAAGAGAATAAGAAATGGACTCAGGGTTTATCTTTGAGTGATCTCCAAGGGTTGGATAATACTTGCCTCCCAAATTTTAAATGTTGTGAGTGGGTGAAAGGATGGAGTGTTTGAGAAGTAAAAGAGGAGACATGTCTTGGATAAGGAGACAAAAGAACGTTGGAGGAGCCTATGTTGAGGATGATGAGACAAAGGTGTGTTAGAATTCAAATTCAAACTCTAGTTGTTGAGAGTATGTGAGAGGGACGAGCGTTTGACAAGCAAAGAAGGAACAGAATGTCATAAGGAGGAGCCTATGTTGTGTATGGGAAGATAAAGGTGTATTTGAATTTCAAATTCAAATATGGAGGAGGAGTGTGTGAAAGAAGCAGGTGTAGAGGTGTAAGGCTATGTGAATAATTTATTTTTTGGTTCATGGAGTAAGGAACAATGCAAGGTTGGAGGAGCCTTTGGCTTTGATGGGGAGACAAGGTAAGTTTGAATTAAATTCTAGTTGTTGTGTGTATGTGAGAGGGAGAAGTGTTGGACAAGCAAAGGAGGAGACAATGTAAGAGAGGATAAGCCTTTTCTTGTGTGGAGAACAAGAATGGTGGAATGAGCTTATGTTGTGGTGTAAGAGACAAAACAAGGTGGAAAGGTGATGAAGGAGAAGTGTGTAAGAGGTTGAGTGTTAAACAAGCAAGAGTGTGCATAGGAGATTCAAAATTCAAAATTCCAATTTTAAACTTCAAATATCATAATCCTTGTTAAACCTACAATTTTAGTATGCTCACTAATCACCTTGATGCAACTAAGATAAGTGTTTTTCATCATAAGTAAAGCATTAACCCATAAAAGGAAAGTTGGATTTACGCAAAGTGTCCTTGACTTATTTGACCAATAAGGGAGTAAACCCGTTACGTGATTAGTAACCATGTACGTAAGGATTATATCCATTTGAATGTTTTCATTTGAGAGTTTTATGAAAACATGAATCTCCTAGGTTTGAGAAAAACATTTAAGCTCGACTAATGTCTTTTTAGAAAACGTTTTTGAGTTGGCCTTTTTCTAAAATAGGAGAAGGTATTTTGGTCATGTCTCTAAGTCCAAATCTTGTTACGGGTTTACAAAACATCTTAATATTGTGTATGAACCTGTATTAAAAGATCCACTTTGTCGAGGTGAAAGGAAAGTCGAGTTGGAAAAACTGAACACACGCAAACCGAGTCATGAGTAGCATGTGGCGCTCCCAACGCGCCAACCTAGAGTGCCAAGTCTGGTTTGTGGGCGTTTTTGGTTTTAGGCTATCATTAGCGATTTTAATTATTTCTAATATATATTTGTTATAATCAAAACATAAGGAGATCTTAGCCATCATTTGCACCAACATTATTCTTTGGTTGACTGCTTGAAACGTCTTATATAAACTCTTCCGATTTCAACTGCATCAAGTTAAAGAGCTTTCTCAGCAATGAAAATTATGAAAAAAAGACTTCACACGAGAATGAGTGATAACTATCTTAAACATTGCTTGGTTATTTATATCGAAAGGGAGATTTCTGTCACATTCACTACATATATGATAATAGATGTTTTCAACTCTAAGAAAAAAAGACGTGCACAGTTTCAAATGGCCAAGGTACACTTCTCATATTTAATCTTTATCTTTTGGTTTAACTATATATATTTTTTACCAACCTAGCTTAGGAGTTACTTGTTTAACTAGTTCTATTATTTATTAGCAAGTGCAAGTCAAGAGTTCACATGTTCCTGATGATGAAACAAAATGGCATTTGTGATCATTGAAAAAGTGATTTGCTTTTGAAAAGTTAACATGTAGGTATGTTTATTAAATTGTGTATGCTAGAATAGTTTCAAGATGTCGCTAGACGATGTAGTTTCTTTTGGTTGTGTTTGATGTTGCTAGCTACTGATGGCGTACAACTCTTTTGTTAGTTTCTTTTGGTAGTGTTTGATGTTGTTAGCCGAAAATACCTTTGTATTGGCTGTTGACGACTTTTGTTCTAACCATTAATGAAGTCCATCTTTTATAAATGTATGTTTCTAAATAGAATTTTATTTTACTGTTTGTTAAAGCTTTGTGGTTTAACTATATACATTTTTACCAAACTAGCTTAGAAGTTACTTGTTTAACTAGTTCTGTTATTTATTAACATGTACAAGTCAATAGTTCACATGTTCCTGGTGATGAAATGGCATTTGTGATCAATGAAAAAGTGATTTGCTTTTGGAAAGTTAACATGTAGGTATGTTTATTAAATTGTGTGCCCAATTAGGCAAATCACTTAAAAATGTAGTTAACTTGACATTTTTATGGTTGTGTATAGGTATCTATTTTTTTTTTCTTATTGTGTGTACTAAAATTTCAAATTTCGATCATTGTGTGTATTTCGTGACCATTTTACCCTAACTTTTTTTAAATTTTGAAGGGTAAAATGGTCATTTAACATGGCAGAAGAGTCACAAAATACACACAATGATCGAAATTTAAAAGTTCAGTACACACAATAAGAAAAAATAAAAATGACTACACGCAATTATAAAAAGTGTCAAGTTAACTACATTTTTATGTGATTAGCCCAATTATATATGCTAGAATAGTTTCAAGATATCGCTAGATGATGTAGTTTCTTTTCGTTATGTTTGATGTTGCTAGCTACTGATGGCGTACAACTCTTTTGTTAGTTTCTTTTGGTAGTGTTTGATGTTGTTAGCTGAAAGTACTTTTGTATTAGCGCTATTAACGGCCTTTGTTGTAACACATTAATTAAGTCCTAATAAAGCTATGTTTCTAAATAGAATCTTTATTATTTGTTAAAATGTAAACCCCCCCCCACCCCACACACAACACACGCAAAACAATGAAAATCTAACTTTCGTCCCTGTTGTTATGGTTAGTTTTGAGATATGAAACAGATGGACATGACGGATGATAATGAAGAGCGGCTAAGTGGTTAAGCATGGTAGTAGCTGGTTGCGATGGGCTTTTTGAAAGAAATGAGAAGACATTATAAATCTAATTAATACTCTGTAGACTTCCTGGAATACCTTTAAATAATTGTGTATTGATTTTCTTTAAAAACTGGCTCATGTGTGTTAAATATTACAATCCATAATATGATGGGTCTATTACAAGTCACATGTAAAGTAACTTAATAACCTGTCATTAATGCTCTCACTGGATCGGCAGATCCTATCGCAATTCTAGATCTAATGTACCGCCATACAACAACTCATAGCATTAAAAGAATG
>LBNU01020165.1:7050-32714 GCA_014162995.1 Artemisia annua | reverse complement strand
CTCTATATTCATATCATACATTTGATTTTGTTATTCGTCGTAATTTCTTTGTGTTATACGTCGTAATATCTTTGCTCAAATAAAAGCCGGCTTAGCACTCAATACACGTATTTACGATGTGCAAAATCAGAAGCGAACTACAAGAACGGAGCAAAGAAAAGTAGAAAACAACGGAGACCGGATTTCTTGGGGGCAAAATGTCGAACACGGATTGTTGGTATGAGCCGTGAGTCTTGCCATAATTAAATATTTGGGCTTGGGTTACCATAAATATTGGGCTGTATATATCAGTTAGTTAAGATGATTTCTTGGGCTTTAAATAAAGCTACAAATTCTGCAACACTAATCGTAGAGGGAAAATATATATATATATATATATATATATATATATATATATATATATATATATATATATATATATATATATATATATATATATATATATATATATTAATATATATATATATGTATATATATATATATATATATATATATATATATATATATATATATATAGTGTAACTTTATTTTCAGAACCCTCTTAAGTGCGAGAACTGTGAGAACTCTTTTTTAGCCTTTGGATTAGAAGATCAATGGTTAATAATAAGTGTGGCAGTTTGGTAATTAAATTGAAAGCAAATTATATTTAATAAAATGTAAAAGGGTATTATAGGGTATCTTTAAATATGTTGCAAATTAACAAAAACTCATTTACTCCGTAATTTAATAGGAGGAATCAGTTATAAATCAAAATCACTTCCATATTCACATGCGTTCTCCTTTTCCTTAAGAAACCCTAGCCGCCGCCCTCTCATTCTGTCAATCTTGTTCGCCGCTCTTTCATTTTGTCAATGTTGTTCGCCGGATATTAGAAGAACATTATTGTAAACCCGACATTGATTTGATATCTGATTCTCGTTTTAGAATAAGAAACTTGAAACATCCGCTCCGAGTTTGTAAAAAAAGGTTTGCATTTTTTATGTATTGTTTAGATGTGGAAAATCTGTTTTTACAATATGGATTCAAATCTCAGTTTGATAATAATATTAAAAACAACTTATACGTTTATATGTGTCAAATGGTGTCATACCAGTGCAAATCATTTTTATACAATTTTTTTGTAAAGTTTTGTCCAACAGGTATGCATTGTGTTGGTTGATTGGGTTATTTTTCATTAGTTTTATAAGTATATATAAGGGTATGAAAAGAAAAGGAGGTTGAGCCGTTAGTCCATGTTTCTAGATGTAAACTTGAGGAGTAGTTATTTGGCTTGGTGTTGGTCATATGTATACTTCTGGAATTTCTTGTAGACTCGTTTTTTTAATATGTCAATGAACACCTATTGTAGTTTTAAATATGAGCTAATTGATTTATTAAGAAATACCTTATATACTTCTATGCATCAATACATGTGGACATCTAAGTCAAGATAGCATTTAAATTTAACGAGTCTATAACAGAACTTCTTAGTGCTGCTCTAGATCCAAAAAAAGTCCTTCAAGATTGATGAATTTGTAAACTCATGAAGAAGTTTTATCCTTTGAACTTCAATGATCAAGAAAAGATTCAACTAAAGTTGAGTTGCAACATTTCGAGCTAGATGTGCGTAATGATCCAAGGTTAAAAAAAGTGTCTAAACTCTTTACTGTATGTAAAGGCCTTCATAAGTTCGGGAAATCAAAATCTTATCTATAGCACCGTAAAGAGGGGGTGAATACAGTCTTTTTGACTTACTTAAAGTCTAGAAACTTTAAGTCTCCAAGCTTGTGTAAGAGTGTGTGAACAAAATAACCAATCCAAAGAATATCTAGTGTGAGAGTAGATAAAGAGACACCAAGATTTATACTGGTTCATGATGGAGGTTTAGAACATCCGTACGTCCTGTTGCGAATCCGCGACACCTATGCTATCACTAAGAAGAGCTACTCCCAAACGGTGTTCCACCCCTAGAACCACCCACAAGAATCTCGCGATTCGAATTTCCACCTAGACCATTAAGACCACAAAGACTTCCTCTGAAGGATTTGCTTTTGGAAAGTTAACATTTAGGTATGTTTATTAAATTGTGTGCCCAATTAGGGCAAATCACTTAAAAATGTAGTTAACTTGACATTTTTATGGTTGTGTATAGCTATCTATTTTTTTTTCTTATTGTGTGTACTAAAATTTCAAATTTCGATCATTGTGTGTATTTTGTGACCATTTTAGCCTAACTTTTTTTAAATTTCGAAGGGTAAAATGGTCATTTAACATGGCAGAATAGTTACAAAATACACACAATGATCGAAATTTAAAAGTTCAGTACACACAATAAGAAAAAATAAAAATGACTACACATAACCATAAAAAGTGTCAAGTTAACTACATTTTTATGTGATTAGCCCAATTATATATGCTAGAATAGTTTCAAGATATCGCTAGATGATGTAGTTTCTTTTCGTTATGTTTGATGTTGCTAGCTACTGATGGCGTACAACTCTTTCGTTAGTTTCTTTTGGTAGTGTTTGATGTTGTTAGCTGAAAGTACTTTTGTATTAGTTGTTAACGGCCTTTGTTGTAACCATTAATGAAGTCCTAATAAAGCTATGTTTCTAAATAGAATTTTATTATTTGTTAAAATGTAAAACCCCCCCCCCCCCACACACACACGCACACACACACACACTGAAAATCCTAACTTCGTCCCTGGTTGTTATGGTGGTTTTGGAGATATGAAACAAGATGAATGACGGAGATAATGAAAGAGCGGCAATGGTTATGGTGGCTAGTACGTGTTTGCGATGGGGCTTTTTGAAAGAAAGAGAAAGACACTTATGAATAATAATACTCTCTAGAATTCACTGGGAATTCTTATAAATAATTTATGTATTGATTTTCTTTAAAACTGGTCATGTGTGTAAATATTGACAAGTCATCAATTTTGATGGCCTATTACAAGTCACAATATTAAAGTAACTTAATAACCAGTTAAGTAGTAACTTGATTGAACAGAATGAATATATAGCAACTCAGATGAATATTTTGTCAAAGTTTAGTAACATAATTTATCTATTAAACTTTTACATTACATATATTCTGATACATTATTTTACATAAAATAAAATAAATAAAAAAATAAAAAAAAAACTGTCAAATTCATTGTGAGATGTAATATAATCAAATATGAGAAAAGATTACATTTATGAAAAATATCGGCTTTGCCTAGCTTGCATGCATAATTAATCCAGTGTGATACTTCCTCTATATTCATATCATACATTTGATTTTGTTATTCGTCGTAATTTCTTTGTGTTATACGTCGTAATATCTTTGCTCAAATAAAAGCCGGCTTAGCACTCAATACACGTATTTACGATGTGCAAAATCAGAAGCGAACTACAAGAACGGAGCAAAGAAAAGTAGAAAACAACGGAGACCGGATTTCTTGGGGGCAAAATGTCGAACACGGATTGTTGTTGGTTTGAGCCGTGAGTCTTGCCATAATTAAATATTTGGGCTTGGGTTACCATAAATATTGGGCTGTATATATCAGTTAGTTAAGATGATTTCTTGGGCTTTAAATAAAGCTACAAATTCTGCAACACTAATCGTAGAGGGAAAAAAAATATACTCCCTCCGTCCCAAATTTATTGTCCACTATTGACTTTTTTAGTCTTTCTTCTTTAAATTTGACCTTAAATATTTTTGTGGGTGTTATATAATATTTGATGCAAAATATATAAACGGATTTAGTTTTAAGTGTACTTTTCAATGGTATAATTTTTTATCAAGTATTATATAATAACAAATATATATTCATGGTCAAAGTTGAACCTATTTGACTTTGAAAATTCAAAGTGGACAATAATTTTGGGACGGAGGGAGTATATGATTTAATACAACAAAACAAAACATGTTTTTCATTTTATCCTAATGATACATTCCATTTTGTCGTTTATTAGAGTAGGAGTAGAGCCGTATATGAAGGTATGCGAGGTGTGCATTCACATAAGGCCTCCAAATTATAAGGGCCTCAAAATTTTTATATGATAATGTATATATAATCTATAAAATTACTACAAGTATTTGATTCAAGAAGCTGTATCGGAAAATGCTAGCAAGAGCACTTTTAAACATTTATTTATCTTTTTATCTCATTTCAAAATTTTTTACCTTCTATTATAGGCCTCATTTTTGTTGTTAGACTGAATTCTGTACTGGAATTCGGTACGGGGCCTTCGTAAACTTAAAGACGACACTAGGCATGACCAAAACGTTCAAGGATAGCAGGATAAAGATTATAATAGCCAGGCGACCACACAGTCGTACAATATCAACAAATTAAGAGTGTATATTTTTCCTTTGCCTTTAATTAGCTACACCATTCTTCTCTCTTATCATCCCATGCATCATTTTAATAGTGTAGGAACGTTTCTTTTTACAAAACAAGACACCCACATTTTGAAAACGTGTAGAAAACCTACCCGGCCCCTAATCTATAATTTAGAGCGGTAGGTCAAAAAGAGTTCGAATTTGACAAGAAAAGTCTACTTTTTCATCCAGTCATATATGGTATGATTATATTTCTTCCCGTGTACAACTTTGATAAGTGTGGCATTATTTGGTATGATTATGCATTTTATGGTATAAGTATGCATCACACGTCTTAACCATTAGACTTTTAGACTTGTATTCTTCGTCAGTGGGAGTAAACCAAGAAGAAACCTGTCGGTCACTTACTACTAAATAAACACACATACGTGTTTAAAACTGAGCAAATAATAATTATTGTGACTCCCCCGATATAGGTATAATAATTAAAGCATATCAACTCCCTTTAACAAAAATAAAATAAAATAATAATAACAATAATGAATTAAAGCATATCAACAAAATTCTAATTATCAATACAGATAAATCTATAATGTACATTATAATTCTGTAACATTAGTTTTATTTTTTTCTTAGAGTAGGTTTAATTTGATTATACACTTTGTCACGTCAGCTTTTACCCTATAACAATCCTATAATACAAAACCAAAAACATTATTCTAAAAACATTTTTATAACACACCACCTAAAACTTTAAATTCAGTTTTTCATTCATCACTTGCACACATACAAGATATAAAAGCATCACGACCCTTAATTCAGTTAACCCTTCATCTGATTAACTTTTAATGATACTTTTTCTTATGTTGTATTCCTTGTTAAATCATTTTATCTAAAACGCCGAAATTTAAGACAATTGATACTTTAAGAGAATCGTACACGTAAAGCCGTGTATATCTACGAATTGAAGTTGACTAGTAAACTTTCCAACTACTTACACAAAACTCATTTGAATCATTTATTGTTTCGAAAACTTATGTTGTAGCTATTTATCGGATAATATATATTTTAAGGCTTGTAATATTGTATTTAACAATAATTGACTAAGATAAATTAAAATAAATAATTAAGCAAATAAAGAACGTCCAAAGAGAAGAACTGCATGTGCATTGCGGTTTTAAATTTCACAGCCATTTATGAACTTCACGTTCCTCTCATTAAAGCATGCAAATGTAGATATATTAAATCAAACCTAACAACTGTGTTTATACAACTGTCCATACTTTACGTAAAAAATTTTTGTTTATTGATCAATCTGTCATCTGTCAAATAATGTTTTACGATTCAACTATATAATTCAGAACAGAACATTCTTAAATATTGTTATAGATATATAGTTTTTAAAACTATCTTTTTAAGGGTTTCTTAATTAGTTATCAATTTTTCTTTGTAAGTTAGGTATTCCAAAGAATACAAGACATTACATTTAACACGAAACTTATTTCAGGTTCATGACTAGATAGCGCCCTAACTAAGATAATTTGCAAGCTAAACACGTATACGTAACTCGTTAAATTAATGCATATAGAAGCGTTTAGCCACTTGGATCTTGTACATGTACGTTTTTGGTTACATCTTACGTCTAGGAACAAATCCGTACTCAAAGTGTAACATTGCTAAATACAAATGCATGTGCAATTATATGGTTTTCAACTTGATTATAGTTTGTTTGTTACATAATCACCTAATGCAAGGAAAAACTAGCTGTTGTACACACGGACTATTGATCGTTACGTTCACGAATGATGGAACAAGAGTTTTGATTTCTCAATAAAAAACCAACTACACAAGTAGACGCATACGTACATCGATCAGGTTCTTATTTATGAGAAAACATACAAATAAAACCTGTTTGCTTCTTCATACGTCCCCATCTTAATCACCTAAACTATACCCATAAGTGATTTAATTTAATAATTAATCACCCACACAAAATAAAAATAAAAAAACCCAAAAAAAAAAGATAAAAAAAAATCCTAAATGAACGAATCTTTCTTACATTTGACTTGTAAATGGTCGGCTTGGTGTGACAACTAAACAATCACCTGTTCAACGACGTCGTTCTGGGGTCCAATGAGGCAAACTTTGACTAAAATGCGATGACAACACTCTGGAGTCAAGCAATTCCATAATTGGTGTAAAATTTACACATCTTGGAACTTTGTATTGATTTATTGATGCACCTCTAGATATTGCATAGTCCATTAGTTCTTCGAATGTACCATTCTTCACTACTCGAATCTCCAATGGCCCGATTGAATTGCACTCGACTCGACCTTGTCTATAGACCGAATTCATGGACTCTTCCATAGCTAAGCAGCATTTCTCTAGCAAATCATTTTTTGGAAAGTTGGCTGAGTCTTTAACTAATAGTTCCCAATATATGACATAATGACCGGGGATTGTTTTTGTATCCGCGTAACTTGTGTACTCCACTACACTTGTATTGAATTCGTTCAATAGCTTTGATGCATTATCAACTGCGGATTGTAACTCTGCCTCGTCGGTTTTATCTGAGTCAATACTTAGGAGCACATTTTTTCGTCTAACGAAATGGAATTGTGGGGCTGAGTTGTGGAACCCTGTGACTCTAAGGATGTCACCTACGCGGTATCTGCATAGACCCGCGTAAGTGGTGATTACTAGCTCGTATTCTTTTCCCACTTCTACGTTTACTAGGTCGACTAATTTGTCACTTGTGGCAGTGTTTGGGGAAGTTGAATGAGGGTCATGTGGTAGGAACTCGAAATAGCCCATGTTGGGCATGATGGTGTATGAAACTTCTGAGGGTTTGGACATTGGGTTTAAATTGAGCCCGAAATAACACTCGGATGATGCGTACATAGTACAAACTTTAGGTAATCCACCACTGTAGTAATCCAAAGTAGGAATGTACTGCGCCATGGCACCCGTAACAATCACTTCCAAATACTTGGTATTTGGCCAAATTCTTGTGATAATTCTTTCCCAGTTGTCCTTGGAGCACTCGGATTCAATGAAATCCGCAAGCTGATGGTCAGGTCTCAGTACCCGTGCCATGCATCTCCTGATATCCGAATCAGAAATTTTTGCATTGAGCTTTCCGGTTCGGATATCATGAGCTAATTCCTGCCAGTTAAGCTGGAGGAACCGTATGGCACGGAGAAGACCAGAAGCAAAAATAGCACCAAGACGTAGTACTTGTTCACGCTCATAAAGCCCGCAAAGCATTTGCGAATACATGCTTTGAAATGAATCGGGGCACAGAATTGCCTCGTTCGGGCTCGTGTACACATTATACGGGTCGAATGCTCGTGTCTTGAAATGATCACTTTTGTAATAGCTTGTCAAAACGGGTCGGGCCATTAGCCCACCCGGAGTCTTTGTTTCGGACTTGACAAACAAAAAATATAGTCCCTTTCCCTTGTCTAATCCGGGCATGTACCTATCATTAAAAAAAATTAAAAAGGTCAACGGTCGACAGTCAACACGTATGTTCAATTATTGACAACATGTGCACAATCTATATTATACTTTTTTAAATATCCTTTGCGTAGATTTATTCAAGTACAAGTTACCAAGCAGAATATAATAAAATAGCCAACTTACAAGTTCATTACTGGCATAAGAAGGCTGTAAAGTAGTTGACGTCGATCCAACTCTTCGCGAATCGTGGGCATGAGTTTACGTTCACCAGCCGAGGTACCCGAACTGTTCATTATATAAAAAACAAACATATTAAAAAACATGTAACATTTTTTTTTAATCATGGTACGTAAATTATCATCAAATATTCACATAAGCAACAAACCTAGTTAAAAACTCGGATATCGGATGAGAAGACAAAATAGGCGATTTATCACCGTTAGCAATACGTTGGATAATCGGCTGAAGATCCTCGTAAGTAACCATAGGAATCTTAGACTTAAAAGAATCTCGGTCAGTAGCACCACCGAGATTGTATAAGTTAAGATACTCGGTCTCAGCATTTCGACCAAGTATCTCGCCCAACACTTTCTCTTGGACAGTGTCGGCATTTCTAGTCATTTCCTCGATGAACTGAAGTGCTTTCGCATCTTTTTCGCATGCGGGTGGTCCTAGAGGTGAACACAAAGCATCAACGGCCATTTGATAGACAAAAACTTAATAACACTTTTTTGGACTATTTTAGTAAGTGTTTTGTGTGTGTGTTTGTTTTAGCTAGAGAGAATAATAATATTGTAAATGTAAGAATGAATAAAAAGTGTTATGTAATTTGGAAGTGAGGAAAAAAGGGTAGAGATGAAAGGGGTATATATAGGGTGGAGAATGAAGAGGGGGGTGGTCACGTGACATGTCATGGGAGTGGGACCCACAAGGCAGTTAGGGGGAAACAAGGAAGGAAGGTAGCTGACTAGAGAGAGAGAGAGAGAGAGAGAGGTTGAGAGGTCGTGGACAAATTTGTAATATTTACGAGTGTCGTGCAGGGAGGCGACAAGTGGGACCATGACAGGTAAAGACAACAACGTTACAGGAGACACGTGGGGTCCTACTTCGTACCACGTCAGCTATACCACGCCGCTGATTTTTGGTTTCATTGTTGCCCATCGATTGCGACGGCTGGCCGGCGAACGAGACAGTTTCTACTGTTGCAACGTGCCACGTGATAAAAATACTAACTCAACACACTTTTATCAACTTATAAAAAGACGTATAATACGTAGTAATAGCTTTCTATACAGTAATTCATGTTCACAAAAAGGTTGGCTCGAATCCATTTCGGATCCTATCTGATCTTTTGCTAAACAAGATAGTAATTCGGGGGACATTAAGGGTGTAAACGAGCAGACTTATTCGTGAATTACTTGAAATTGGATCGGTAAAAGCTCAAAACGAGCCGAGCTTTAACGAGATCGAGCCTAACATAAAGCTCGTTTAACAAACGAGCTCGAGCTTAACAAAAAGCTTGTTTAATAAATGAGCTCATACCCATATTACATGTATTGAGCTCGAGTACGCTTACAAACCTAAACGAGCTTTTACCTATATGATATATATATTGTATAATATAGTATAATTATATATGAGTAAGGATTAAATGATAAAAAATCTTAAAATGAGAAAGATGAGAAAATAACATTAGGAATGTATTTACTTGAATTATTTATATTCATAGATTTTAGATGTATCAAAATATATTTTTTAGCCTAAAATTAGATACACATGCCTATATTACATGATTTCATCAAGTAAAGTTGAATTCTATGTATTTTTTATACTTTATGCGTCAAATGTGTTGCTAGTACTACTTTACATCACTTTCACTTCAATATCACTTTTGAAACTAACAAGGATGCATCTAAATGAATAGAGTTATATCTAATTGAAGTCGATACATCTGAAATGTTTGATTAATAGTTATTTCTTAGTTTTCTCATTTGAATTCTTATTTGAATATTTCTTGTCACTGAATCTCTATCAAATAATATATAATATTGCTTTTTAATTAAATAAGCGTTTGTGACACATATGTGAGTCAAATAATGATATTCTCTATAAGATAGTACTTATTAGTCCTGTGGTAAATGCATTTTTCATATTTTGGTTTTCAAAGTACAATTATAAATTAATATGCTAACAAATGATTCGAGCTCAAGCTTAAATAATAACTCGTGAGCAGAGCTTGAGCTTTACAGATAAGGTTTGAAACGAGCTGAAGTCATGCTTGAGCTTCTTTAATGCTAAACGATGAGCATTGTCTTGATACGGGCCGGTTCGGCTCGTTTACACTCTATACAAACAATATTCAGATTTTTTCTCTACAGGAGGAGAATTTGAAAGAAAAAAAAATCATGTCAGATTTTACCAAGTTGTATGCATTGTTTGAATGATGGACATAATATCCTCTTTTTTTTTTTTTTTTTTTTTTTTTTTTTTTTTTTTTTTTTTTTTTTTTTTTTTTTTTGATACTTTGGTTAACCAAATGTAATATCGACCATGGAACCGATTGGTGAGGATATTCAGGGTGGCATCAAAACTCCATAATTTGGGCGGGTGCATGAGTTCGATTCGTGTTCTGTTATTTATGAAATAAAATAAATAAAATGGCATCTGGATAACTACATGTATAGATAACACATGCAACACTACACTTCTAATTGACCTAACATTTTGTCTAATTCAATTTGGCAACCAGGTATTAATTATGTTTGTTGGTTTTTTAAAATTTTGCCCATAAAGAATAATCTTTGCCATTTAACAGGGCTACACAAATAAGGAGTAAAGGGTTTTGATTTTCCTCAAAAGAGCAAAAGTATGACCCGAAAGCACATAGGAATAGGATGTGTCCCATCGAATGTCTTTTACTTTGAACTCTCAATTTTCGTACGTAGTGAGGTTTAATTTACAATAATTTGTCAAATTTTATGTTTCAAAATCATTAGGTTAACAAAAAAGAAACTGTTATAGATTTTGTGTTTTGGCTTTTAATTTTTTTGGTTAATTGAAATTTTAAGATTATTTTGAGACAATGTTATAACTGAAAAGTGAACAATAAGAGAAGTTGTCAATATTTTTTCTCAAAAATAACCAAACTTTTAGTAAATGTTTTATGTAAGATCAACTCTAGTAGAATAAGAAAAATTGAGGTATTCAGTGATATTTATTGTGTTCATACAAAAAATACAACATAAAAAAAGGGTAAAACTGTGTGTTGTAATTGAACACTAAACGTAGATCTAGTATAGTGTGTGTGGAAGAATCACATATTCACATGGAGAGTTCCAGGTTACTTCTGTAAGAAACAGTTGAGTACCCTTCAAGAAAACTTGTATCCACAATACAATTTTTTTGGGTAAAGGGTTTTTACCCTTGTAAAGTAATATCCACAACACGTTTTGAATTAGGGTTGGTTAACTCTACCCCTAAATTTATATTTTACCCCCTCCCTTCTAATTAATCCTAAGGCTATACACAATGGAGGAGGTCGATCTCGGTCGACCGAATGGTCGAGTAAGGTCGGCCCGTAGTGGCTCTTTGGTCGTGTTCGGTCGCCAGATGAATAAAACCAACAATTGGTCCTTTTTTCGACCGAGTTCTTAACTCAAAAAAAATAATAAAAAAAAAAAACCTCCACCTTTTGAATAAGTTCGTTGCTGTATCAACTTGGTCATCTGAAGGTCGTCAGAGAGAGAAAACTGATGCGGCAAGCAAAATCAAGGTTGCCCTTGGTCACCCTTGTTCATAGCCTAATATTTCGTCTGTGAGAGCGTAAAAAAGATATTTTGAAACATTTAAAAAATAGTTGATCTTATAGTGATTTTTTTAGGCTATGCACAATGGAGGTCGTCAAGCTCCGTCGACCGATCAGCCGTCCATGGTCGGGCCATTGTGGAGCTTCGGTCTTGCGTGGTCGTCGAAGGAATACTTGCAATACTCGGTCGAATTTTCGACTGATTGTTTATTCGCAAAAAAACAAACAAATCCCTTATTTATACAAAATTCGAAAGTTGAAAAAAAAAATCCCTTTTTATACAAAA
Source organism: Artemisia annua (assembly GCA_014162995.1). Classification (NCBI taxonomy): domain Eukaryota; kingdom Viridiplantae; phylum Streptophyta; class Magnoliopsida; order Asterales; family Asteraceae; genus Artemisia; species Artemisia annua. The sequence continues at coordinate 20,847 of LBNU01020165.1, read as the reverse complement.
TTCGAACGTTGGATAAAAAATTAAAAAAAAAAAAAAAAAAAAAACGGGTTTTTTTTTTTTTTTTTTTTTTTTTTTTTTTTTTTAATTTTACCACTTTTACAATATTACAAATTCCCCACTTATTTCCTCATTTTATTCACAAATTTAAACAACAATTCTCTCAACGCCTTCAAACACATTCTCTTAATTATGTCTTTCGAGCTATTTTTTTATTGTAATATTTTTAATGTTATTTGAATAATTTATGTAACGTATTTATTATTAATGAAGTTTAAATTCGTTGTTTAAAAAAATTTAATTAAAAAAAAGTCATTGTTGTGGATACTAGATCGTCTGAAGGTCGTCAGAGAGAGAAAGCTGATGTGGCAGGTAAAATGAAGGTCGCCCTTGGTTATTATTGTGCATAGCTTAGGGTTTAGATATGTGAAAACATAGAGAGGGGTAAATACGTATATTTTAAACATTTTTAATGGTATCCTAGATTTATTATTATTATTTTTTTATCATAATGCAACATAACAAACATATACGAGCACGTGTTGAAACATGATAGGATGTTAAAGACGAGAAGTGTTGAGAAATATATGCTTCGACGATTTATGGTTATGAGTAACTTGACAAATTTTACGTTATCTATTAAATGTTACATGTTTGTCATATTAAATATAAGAGACCAATTAATTTAAATATTTTCATATTTGCACTAACAAGATCGTCATAGAAACTAAACTCTGTACACCCATGGGTGTCGTTGAGCATTCATCAAGGACCAACCCAAGCAATGTTTAGCTGTTTCTGCTAACCGAAAGTAGTTGAGATTAATCCATAACTTGATTTGATAGCGACTTGACTTGATTAGTGTAATAAATTATTATAAAGTGTTAGACATTGAATAAATCCGCTGGTATAATTTTATTATTGACTATTATTTATAATGATGAAAAACCTAAATACCCTAAACCCAAAAACCGAGCTTGGGCCTATTCCTCTAATACTCCCCTGCAGTTCGTGCGGCGAAATCACAAAAGCTCGGACTAGAGTAGTAAACTAGACAAGGAAAAAAAATATTAACATGATAAAAATATAACTTTAGTAGACTCGTAACAAAACCGTACCAAAGATCAACTTTAGTCGACTGGTACCAACGGTTGGCTAAGTCGACTGGTAACAAAACCGTACCAACAGTTGACTTTCGGGACTGGTACCAACGGTCAACTTTATTCAACTAGTAACAAAGCCGTACGAACAATCGACTAACAAACAAACAATAAAACAACTATAACTTCTTCATTTTTTCAACAATAAAAACATAAACATAAATCCTCAATAAAGATTCTTAATCCTTAAAAAAACCCATTAAACCATGGCATCAATACCTCATCTAAATTATTCTTCTTTTTTATCGTATTAATATTAACAACCACCACTTTGAGAAGAAGATTCTGAAGATCGTCTATGCCTTTAAGAGAAGCCTCCTGAGTATCCAATCCCTTGGCAACTTGTTCATGTTCTTCTTCTACACATTGGATTTTGATTCTCCACCGGTTTCTTGCATCTTGTTTGCGCTTGGTTGGGATTTTTAAACCCCAAAACTGTTGAAGGATTTAGATCTGGAAAGGGTTTTGAGGATAAAGATCTGGTACGGTAGAAAATAGATTTTTTTTAATCGATAATTGAGAGGTTAGGGTTTGATAGGTGGTTTAGGGGAGGCGGCTCAACTTAGCCACTTAGGTATGAGGATCAAGCCCGCTCCGATACCATGTTAGACATTGAATAAACCCATCGGTATAATTTTATTATTGACTATTATTTATAATGATGACAACTTTAGATAGCATAAACTTACAAACCGGGCTTGGGCCTATTCCTCCAATATAAAGTACCAAAATTAAAATAAAATATGTCGCATTCTAGGAGGTAAAACTAACTTATAGGAGGTGTATGTATAACAACACTCTTTTATTATATCCTATTTAGTTAATTCATATCATGATAATATTAGAAAAAGTCATAATACCATTTTTATAAAAACTAACGGTGACAATGTATTCAAACTCAACAGAAAATCAACAAAAGTCCTTAAATAAATTAAATAAAGACGACCACAAAATAATGTGCATATGGAAGTGCTAAATTTAGCATGTTATGGGACTAAATATAAAAAAATAGAAAAATACTTTGCGACAGAAAACCAACAAAACAATATGATCAACAAATCCCAATTTGATCAGTACTGTAGAAATGTCAGTAATTGATAAGGTCTTTTACATTGGAATGGTACTACTAGCAGAGATTTATACTTAATGCTCAACTGTTGAAGGGAAATAAGATATGTTGCTTCTAAATTTGACATGTTAAGTGCAATATAAATTATTAATATTCACAAAATCCAAAAGTATGTGTTTTAAATCCTTATATTATACTCCTTCCGTCTCATGTTAAATGTCCACTTTTGACTTTTCAAGTCTTTTTTCTTAAACTTTGACCTTAAATATTTTTGATTGTATTATATCATACTTGATAAAAATTATATCAATGAAAAGTATATTTAAAACTCAATTCATTCATATATTTTGCATCATATATTACATAACACAAATAAAAATATTTAAGGTCAAAGATGATAAAACAAGACTTTGAAAATTCAATGTGAACATTTAATATGGGACGGAGGTAGTACTTCTTTTAGTTAAGGTGGCTATACACATTAGTTTAGAAAAATAAACTATTTCATTTTTATTCAATGAAAACTTTTATTAACAGCATTAAATTTTATTTTAAGTTACATAATCTAAAACTAATAGGAAAAGAGTCTACTCTTAAGAAGATAATTATACTTTTGCTCCAAGAAAATCACAAGAGTTGTCATTCGTTATGGTTAAAAGTTTGGTATGTTAAAGTCTACGGTCGTATTGAATCGTATCAAACCAACCTTATGCCGACATAGTTAAAACTCGACCTAATATACATAAGGCCAAATGTTTGGCAAGCCTAACCACAGGGTTCGAAACACTAACTGCACAAGTAGTGAAGGTAACAATTGTATTTGTAACCAAGTTACTTTGTATTGCAATAAAATAAAATAATAATTGTAACTCATATATTTATTTTTGGTAGAAATAATAATTATAATTTAAAAATGCTAAACATGTTGTAAAAGTTTTCTCGCCATAAAAAGTGGTGTTATCATCGGTACCAGCTATACCTAATTATGTTTTATACGAAATGGTACTACAGGAAACATGCAATTAGCACAAGTAAGATTCTCATTCGAATATATAAATTATTTAAGATTCGGGTCCAATTTGTTAAATCAACCGCCACAATAATGTAGCCGGCGCAAGCATTTTAACAATCCTATTTTTTTTTTAAAAAAAAACTACATGACACTCACACAATTATTATTACTATTATTTTTGGAATTTTCTAGTTGTACCTTTGGTTATGGAAAACTATAGTCAAATATAAACTGTTTGAGATAACGCATTTGACAAATATGACGTTCATTTTTAAAAATATCGTTGTTTTCTTTTTAATGAATGAATGAATGATCATATCATATATGGCGATAACATTGTTTTATTGTTCCATTGTTTTCATATTTGGCTTCTTTTCGATGAGTCGATAAATTTACATAGTGAGACTATTTTTTTTTTTAATTATTTATTTATTTTTAATAAACGGTGATTAGATTAAAAACTCACTAGTATGACACTCGTGAAACAAAATTTACATAGTGACAAATGCTTTCTATTTAAAGATTAACTTGAAAACTTCAACCAAAAATATAAATACCCTCGTACGTATCTGAACTCAATTACCAGAGATAGTATGAGAATAGACTCATCAAAACTCACTGTATGATCACATACGACATTTGGAAAGTTGGTATTATGAGATGCTAATGTGTCACTTCTATCATAAACACGGTTGTCCCGTTCGATGAACTCAATTATCAAATTGAACATTTAACATTCTTGTATTTCTTATATATCTTGGAATCGTCTTTGATTATGTTTTTACTGTCACTTGCATGGAATTTCTGATTGAAAAGAGTCGAATGCATCGTGTATAACACACTTAACACATGAAAAATGAAGGAACTGAATCACATGGTCATTAAACTTTCGTGTTAAGTGTAAATGAAATTAACTTGGCAAAAAAATGAAGTAATGCTTCATTACAAGATTTTTATAACATGTACCAAAATTGCACGTTGGTTACCTAATTTCGATTCAAGACACGTTGTTTTCACAAAAAAAAGATACGAATACCATGTTTTTCATTGTATGCTTTGCAATTAACACACCGTATTAAAAGAAATATCAAGTTGTATAGTCGATTTTTTGATCATTTTTGTCGTATCACATTCATTCACCACATATGTAACTTCGAACTGTTATCGTCATAGTATTTATACATGTCAACGTTTTTTAGGCAGTTTCGTTTTAGAGACCAGGGTTTCGATGAATTGAACATCATTATTTCCATGTTATATTATTGTTAGGAACACATGTCTTTTGCCAAAGAAACATCGGGGTTGAATCATAGATATATTTTGTAAGACTTAATATGTTTATCTCGCTATACCTTGTTCGAAAGGTAAATTTTGATTTCAATCATATTAGTTGTGATTTTTGGTTAGTTTTAATTGGAAAAAGTGGTTCAAAGACCATGACCTATCAACAAACCTATCGCATAAGGAAATACATAGTGGGGGCATTAGAAGAGACTTGACCTGGTTGATAAAAGCATATTTGGTAAGAGTGGTAGCACTCTAGAGACAAGATTGCAACTTGGTCACATTTAGTTTAGCTTAAGTCATTGTCAAATTGGGTTTATCTAACCATTTGTTTTTTATATCTATAGTTTTTAGGTACATTAATTATATAACTTTTGTAATATTTTCAAGATGCTGACAAAAATCTTTTTTCTCTTATTCATTTTTCCAAAATAAAAAAATAATAAATAAATAAAATATTATAATTAGCAACATACTTTCAAATTAGGATACTTTTAAGTTTTACAACTTGAGTTATATTGGACGACTTACTGATAAAAGACTTGTGACTGTCATCACTAAATTGTTAGATGTTTCAAGTTAAATTTCTATTATGTGCCAACAACTCTGAAGTGGTTACGTCGACGACCTAGAAATGAAAAGCTTTTCCCGCTTCAATATGTCTTGCGGTGTGTTCAAACTTTGTAAATTAGTGAATAAAATCGAAATTGAACTACCCGGTTAAATAGACGGACCAAAGATCTTATGTTGTATTGTGTTTTGTGACCAAAATCCCTTGATATAACATATGTTGTTGGTCCTATATACTTTCAAAAGCTGTTTCACGTGAAGCAAAAAATCGAAGATCTTAAACCAGTTAGAGAAGGTTCTGTGTAGAACGTATATTGTTTTTAATTAGTTTCACGATTTTCAAGAGAAAAATAATGTTGCTGGCAAATAATTTCCATTACAAAATACGGAGTAACCTTTTTGAGTCCTTCAATGTTTCAGTCAAGATCTCACTCTGAAAACAATGCAATGATGTACATTTAATGCTGGATTATAAAACACAATCATATAACAACTGCAACTAAGCATTCACATCACTGACTTATTTGCCTCACGTAATTAATTTTCATGCACGATGATTTATTTCAAACTGTTGCTAGGTTGGATGTCGGAGAACCCAAAGAACTAGGAGAATCAAGATGGTGATATGAAAAATTGACGTCGTTACATTGCTTTTACTTTCTCTACGTCGGCATCACATTTTACATCGTCTTTCTTATCTACTATCTAGTTGATATTCTACGGTTAGACTTGTTGGTGTGTCGACCTCAATCAACATTGACTACCATGACTCAGTTGACAACAAGTGCATACTCAATGCTCTTAATGTAAAATACATAAAGCTTTAAATTGTTATTTACTTTTATAATCAAAAAATGGAATTCTTTTCGCAGCAGTGAACTTAATAAACTAGATGATGTGCATGGGTTACAATTTTACAATTGTAGTCGACGCAGGGGTGGCTCCACTTGTACGTAGGCCTAGTTTGATGTTTTTTAAATGAGGCTTGCGTAAAAAGTCGTCATTATATTTCACTATTCTAGCTTTATTTTTTATGCCAATGCTTGACTAAGTTTTAATTTCTCATTTTCGATCTATAAGTAACCTAGCTAATCCGTTTAATCTTATGTTTGACGATTAAAAGGAATGATATGAGAGTTGAGAAATTGATTATAGAAAGTAAATACAAGCGATTAACAAAGATAAGAGATGATTAACAAAGATTAGGAGATAAGGAAAGTGAAAAGCAAAAATAAAACATGTGATGATGATGATTCAGAAATCTAAGAATTCTTATTTTATATCATGAAAAAAGATGGACATTTTATTTACATGGAATAATAGTCTTCTAATTTTATAACTTGTAAATCTAGAAAGTAAAGATAGTTAGTTTACCGGTTTAAGCAAATTGGAGTTATACAGAATCGGGGCCTTAAGGATGATGGGCAAAAAAAAAAAAAAAGGTGGCCGACTTTATATATAGAAGACCTTAGAAATCGTAGCCTTCAACATAATCAAAGGCTTAAAACTACACTTTTAATTGCTTTACCCCTTAATTCACTCCTAAGTCGAAGTTTACTAGTGAGCTATTCAACAAAAAAAATAGATATGTTAATTTTTACATAACAACTTGATAAACTTTAAACACCTTTTGGGTAAAAGGAGTTTATTACACCCAATAAATTTTATCATTTCAAAAAACATATAAGTATATATTATGAGAGTAAATCTCACATCTCAGCCTGTTACATAGACGGGAAAACAAACGCACCATTTATGCAATTGACCGACCTTATCAGAAGAATAACAAACCAAACTTATGAAAAACCACTCTTTAAAACTACAAATGTCTAGTATGACCACAAACATTTAAATCATAAGTGTCAAAAAGTTAATTGATCTTCAGTCAAATCTTCGCAGTACGGGTTATCATCACAATCATCTTTCCAACACTTGTATAGGCTCTTCCTTCCGATTCCATCTCCACTCTTGGATGCCATGAAACCTGCTGTTTCATCAGAAACCTCTTCCACTTCATTATGACAATCCTCATCACTTACATTACTATCCTTGTTCTTCCCTATATTTGAACCAACCACAGTAGACGCTGACTGCTCATTTGCCAATTATACCTCATTCACAAGTGTAACATCATTTGGCGTACTCAGAAAGATTTGATTAGGCTCCTCCTCAGCCTTTTGCCCCTTGTCCACATCAGTTTCAGCCCTTATGTAATTATTACCCCCGTTTATACCTAACACATCATCATTTCAACCGAGCTAGGTGCATCAAAGGGGTTCAAACACTTCTCTCTCTATTAGGTGTCTCAGAAAATACATAAAGCTTTAAATTGTTATTTACTTTTATAATTAATTATATTCTATTAGTATCAAAAAATGGAATTCTTTTCGCAGCAGTGAACTTAATAAACTAGATGATGTGCATGGGTTACAATTTTACAATTGTAGTCGACGCAGGGGTGGCTCCACTTGTACGTAGGCCTAGTGCGATGTTTTTTAAATGAGGCTTGCGTAAAAAGTCGTCATTATATTTCACTATTCTAGCTTTATTTTTTATGCCAATGCTTGACTAAGTTTTAATTTCTCATTTTCGATCTATAAGTAACCTAGCTAATCCGTTTAATCTTATGTTTGACGATTAAAAGGAATGATATGAGAGTTGAGAAATTGATTATAGAAAGTAAATACAAGCGATTAACAAAGATAAGAGATGATTAACAAAGATTAGAGATAAGGAAAGTGAAAAGCAAAAATAAAACATGTGATGATGATGATTCAGAAATCTAAGAATTCTTATTTTATATCATGAAAAAAGATGGACATTTTATTTACATGGAATAATAGTCTTCTAATTTTATAACTTGTAAATCTAGAAAGTAAAGATAGTTAGTTTACCGGTTTAAGCAAATTGGAGTTATACAGAATCGGGGCCTTAAGGATGATGGGCAAAAAAAAATAGGTGGCCGACTTTATATATAGAAGACCTTAGAAATCGTAGCCTTCAACATAATCAAAGGCTTAAAACTACACTTTTAATTGCTTTACCCCTTAATTCACTCCTAAGTCGAAGTTTACTAGTGAGCTATTCAACAAAAAAAAAATAGATATGTTAATTTTTACATAACAACTTGATAAACTTTAAACACCTTTGCCATTTGTATCAACATTATTGTTAAAAACTTTTGGGTAAAAGGAGTTTATTACACGCAATAAATTTTATCATTTCAAAAAACATATAAGTATATATTATGAGAGTAAATTTCACATCTCAGCTTGTTACATAGACGGGAAAACAAACGCACCATTTATGCAATTGACCGACCTTATCAGAAGAATAACAAACCAAACTTATGAAAAACCACTCTTTAAAACTACAAATGTCTAGTATGACCACAAACATTTAAATCATAAGTGTCAAAAAGTTAATTGATCTTCAGTCAAATCTTCGCAGTACGGGTTATCATCACAATCATCTTTCCAACACTTGTATAGGCTCTTCCTTCCGATTCCATCTCCACTCTTGGATGCCATGAAACCTGCTGTTTCAGCAGAAACCTCTTCCACTTCATTATGACAATCCTCATCACTTACATTACTATCCTTGTTCTTCCCTATATTTGAACCAACCACAGTAGACGCTGACTGCTCATTTGCCAATTATACCTCATTCACAAGTGTAACATCATTTGGCGTACTCGAAAAGATTTGATTTGGCTCCTCCTCAGCCTTTTGCCCCTTGTCCACATCAGTTTCAGCCCTTATGTAATTATTACCCCCGTTTATACCTAACACATCATCATTTCAACCGAGCTAGGTGCATCAAAGGGGTTCAAACACTTCTCTCTCTATTAGGTGTCTCAATATTGTTCTTCGTACCGCTTATAATAGCACCATTCTTCTTAGAAGCAGGTTAATATACCTGTTTGGTTGACTTAAACGAAATTTAGAACCTATATTAAACCACTACCAGGTTTCTTTCCACTAATCCCAGCATTACTTTGATTCAACTTAGTACCACCCATATTTACCTCCCCAATATTCATAAGCTTAGTACGAACTATTTTAGGGCAATGTTCATAGTCATGTCCAAAAATATTGCAATTGTCATATCGTAGAGGATTCTATTCGTACTCGATAGTAATTATATCGTAAATGTATCCCTCATCATCCAAATTAGGGATAATAATAACCATTAAGTCATTCAAAGTGTTTTCAGCACTAACTTCAATCATAGTATGGGCATAGCTATTTCGTCCCCATGATTCGTTACACGTCGTACAAGTAAATGAAACAAGCATTAACGCTTTACAAATATTAGTTGCAATAGCACTAAGTCCATCAAAAATAAATAACGCCATAGGAACATGTTGGTCCAATAAATTTGTGCAAAACCATTAGTTGTATGAACAAGAGTTTGAGCAAATAAAAATAACTGATGTTCATTAGAAATAAGGGAATATTTACACAATCTTGACCTGAGTAAACTAATAATACCCATTTGTACATTACGACTGTATTAGTCTCACTTAGTTGTTAATGTGGAAAACTAGAAGGGGGGTTGAATAGTTTACCGCTTTTTAGTTTACTTATCTTTTAAAAACATTCGTATAATCAAAGATTTAATCTAAGATATACTTATCAAACATTCAAAAATATATGCAAAGATGTTATCAACGATATGATAATGAGTAGCAAGTGAGAATAAGTAAAGAAACGATCAAACCATAACACGAGGATTTATCNTGGCGTACTCGAAAAGATTTGATTTGGCTCCTCCTCAGCCTTTTGCCCCTTGTCCACATCAGTTTCAGCCCTTATGTAATTATTACCCCCGTTTATACCTAACACATCATCATTTCAACCGAGCTAGGTGCATCAAAGGGGTTCAAACACTTCTCTCTCTATTAGGTGTCTCAATATTGTTCTTCGTACCGCTTATAATAGCACCATTCTTCTTAGAAGCAGGTTAATATACCTGTTTGGTTGACTTAAACGAAATTTAGAACCTATATTAAACCACTACCAGGTTTCTTTCCACTAATCCCAGCATTACTTTGATTCAACTTAGTACCACCCATATTTACCTCCCCAATATTCATAAGCTTAGTACGAACTATTTTAGGGCAATGTTCATAGTCATGTCCAAAAATATTGCAATTGTCATATCGTAGAGGATTCTATTCGTACTCGATAGTAATTATATCGTAAATGTATCCCTCATCATCCAAATTAGGGATAATAATAACCATTAAGTCATTCAAAGTGTTTTCAGCACTAACTTCAATCATAGTATGGGCATAGCTATTTCGTCCCCATGATTCGTTACACGTCGTACAAGTAAATGAAACAAGCATTAACGCTTTACAAATATTAGTTGCAATAGCACTAAGTCCATCAAAAATAAATAACGCCATAGGAACATGTTGGTCCAATAAATTTGTGCAAAACCATTAGTTGTATGAACAAGAGTTTGAGCAAATAAAAATAACTGATGTTCATTAGAAATAAGGGAATATTTACACAATCTTGACCTGAGTAAACTAATAATACCCATTTGTACATTACGACTGTATTAGTCTCACTTAGTTGTTAATGTGGAAAACTAGAAGGGGGGTTGAATAGTTTACCGCTTTTTAGTTTACTTATCTTTTAAAAACATTCGTATAATCAAAGATTTAATCTAAGATATACTTATCAAACATTCAAAAATATATGCAAAGATGTTATCAACGATATGATAATGAGTAGCAAGTGAGAATAAGTAAAGAAACGATCAAACCATAACACGAGGATTTATCGTGGTTCGGCTACAAGGAACTCTATTTTCCTTGCCCTACGTCCACGCCCCGAGTATCCAACTCGAGAGTTCAAAGCACTAGTCAACAAACTCCTTTCTCGGTGGAGAAAGCTTTACAATCGTCGCTTACACGTTTTTCCGGTACAAAGCTAAATACCGAGTTCTAGTTCAAGGTAGAACCAACCTATCGTCGCCTAATTCCTTTTNTCCCCTAACTCGGAGTATCAAGGAGGACGTCATGGATTTGGAACGTACAAAAGAAAGGTTAGTTGCCGCACAAGATAAGTATAGAACATATAGTGAAGCAACACTCATACTCCCCCTTGATTATTACTCCCCTAACTCAGAGTATCAAGGAGGACGTCATGGATTTGGAACCTACAAAAGAAAGTTAGTGTCGAAAATACAAGATATACATGTAACCAAAACAAGGTAAAGTGCAATCACAATACTTTAATGGTCAACCAACAAAGTATATCTCATAGTAGAATCAATTTCATTTCACGTAAAATTTGACTTTCGAAAGTCAAAGACAAGAAATGAAAAAAAAATAAACATTCTATTTCTAAACGACACAAGAAAAAATAAACAAAGAAGATAAAATCCTACATCTTTCAAAAGGAGACCATCACTTTCCTTAATGAGAAACATTTTCCAGAAACAAAGGTAAGGTTTATTTGGAGGAGGAAAACGTGTGTTGGAGGATGTAGCGGGTTTTATTTTGGTGGAACAGAAATTCTCTTGGTTTGTTGGTTTGTGGTTTTGGTGGTTCATTGGATGGAGTCCTATTTGGAGACGCTAGACTTGAGGTGGTTGACACAAGGTTTCTAGACGGTCCAAGATGTGGTTTAAGATAAACCTCATTTCATAGGTTAGCTCCCGGATTTCCGTTCGACATCTTTCGGTAATGTGAGCCGTTCTTTCACAATGACCGCAATTATGTCGAGGTGGTGGAAATGAGAATTCATTTGTTGGTGGTGGAGTACTTGTGCTCGATGGAGCAAGGGTGGATGGTTGAGAGGTGTTTTGGTTTCCTATACTTGTTGAATCAAAGTTTAGGGAAGACTCTTGTGATGGTTGTTGTTGTTGTGTGTAATGACGGAAGCTTGGTTCTCCTTCAAGAGGATCATGAATGAATTTGTAAACGGGATGAAATACAAATGATTGTGGGTATGAATGACCTTGATCTTGTGGAAAGATTGATGGTCTAGCATAGCGATAAGCTAAACCTTCTATCAAGGAGGGGTGATGAGGTCCATCTTCCAAAGACTTATTTGGTTGAAATCTAGGTAGATGAGGTGTTTCATCTTGGGTGAGTGTGTCAAAAAGTGACAATGAAGGAGGGTTTGATGATTTTGGTGAAAGGTTTTCTAAATGGGGTAGTGGTGATGTTGGTGGTGTTTGAAAAAGTTCCCTTGGTGATTGAGGTGATGAAGGTTGAGTTTGTTGAAAAGGTGATGTTGAATCACTTGGTTGTGAGGTGTGTATGTTTGCATTCCCATGTTCGGGAGAAAATGGTAGAGTATCAAGATTTAGCAAATCTTGAAGGGTGGTTATGTTGGTGTTGCAAGGTGTTGGTGTGGTGAGGTTGAAATAATCTTGGATGGGTGCCGATATATCAAATGATGAGTCACTTGATGATGATGAGTTTGATTTGGTGGTTTTGTTTAAGCAACAAGATTTTACACTAATCTTAGTGTGTTTTCTTGATGATTCGGATGAGGTGTTGGATTTAGTCATCTCAACTCTTTGGGTTATGATGGGTTTTGAGATTGAGTGAAGTAATGGTTTTGTTGTGAGTTTTGGTTTGGTCAAAGGTAATCTCATTTATAAGAAAAACATGTCATGAAATGAGTGTTTGGATTTGATGTTTAACCATACAAAAATGGAGGTTTGTAATGATTTGGAAGTTTACCAAGAGCTTGTCAAATCATTGGAAGTCAATCCAATAGAATTGGGTTGAGTGAAAGATCATCATAAGCACTCAATGCTATGAGTTTATGGTGGATGTTTTGGTTTTGAAGTGTTGCAAGGGTTTGAAGGATCCTTTGTGAGGGTTCCTTGGGTTAGTTTGTTTTTGAATTTGAATTTTGGCGGGAAGTGATTTCCAAATGGTTTTAATGGGTGAGACTGGTTTTAATGTGTTTGATGAAGTATTAGGAAGATAGTTTCTCACTAAAGGAAAGGATTGGATGTTTTATGAATTGTGAAAATTTTGAAAAATATTGCTAATTTTCTGCAGTGGACTGGCGGAACCTTCGGGTTACACAGGCGGAACCCTTCTGAGGGTTCCGTGTGATCCGTTGGGTCAAATACTGGATTACCCAGAAAATGCACTGGCGGAACCTTTGTGAGGGTTCCGCCAGTTCCGCCAGGCCTCTAAAACGAGGCAGTCCACCGTTTTGACCCGCAAGACGATTTTCAAATTTTTCGAAAACTCTTGAAATTGAAAATATAATGTATAGCGGGTTAGGAAATACAAAAAATAGACATCAAGACACTCGTCTTATTTGACTTTGACCGGGAGCTAGCGAATATTTCCATATTTAGTAAGAATAACATAAACATGAAAATTCAACAAGACCACATATCATCATTCAACGCAAGTAATGAGATACACAAATAGTCAAACGAAAAAGTTCACAAAGACAAACACTAAGAAAGCATAACAAGAAACACATAGTTTAATGTTCACAACGTTATAAAAACAAACTAGTGCCAAACACTCCTTAAGCTTCATCACACAAGCTATCCAACTTCTTCTTCATCTTTCCCATGTACCTTGCCATACACTTCCACATTCATTTTGTTTGCTTGAACTCTTCGGACTCATTCGTTATTATGGGGAGTTGTTGAAGGTAGTCTAAGGGTGCTAACTTTGAGTTAGGAAGATTTCCATCTTCACTCAT
>LBNU01020162.1:110617-127736 GCA_014162995.1 Artemisia annua | reverse complement strand
CTTTTCCACATCTCGTGCTCGTTTTAGGCTTTTTGGTTGACTTTTGTGCTATTTATGCAATATCCGTCCCTGCACGATCACAAACACAAAAACAAGATATCTTTGGCGTTTCACGTTAGTTTTTGGTCTTTTCTACACTTAAACTAAGGTAAAAGATATGTGTAATTTGGCACATATCAAGTTTTATCTCCACAAAACAATTGAAAATTTAGAAAACGCGTTTAGTTAGAGAAACACGTGTTTGTGTTTTCTATTTTGCAATGTTCAAGTAGTGTTGTTTTCTATCTCTATTCTCTATTCACATTTGTAATATTATAGACATATTTGAAACACAAAAACAAATATTATAAAATAACCAACTAAATCTTCAAACGACGCTAAATTCAACATAAAAACAATAAATTCAATAAAAAAAAAAGTTAAAAAAAGTAAAATTTAACATCATCTAACATGAAAAAAGATAATTCAAATGACTACAATTCAACATAAAAACAATAAATCCGTCTCTAAACAAACCCACCCATGACCATATCTATTTTAAGATCAAACTCGAGCACCTCGATTAGCACGACGACTCGTATATTTTTCCCACAAGTCATTTGCAATTGTATTTCTCACTTGAACCATCTCATCGGGATTGCTCATGTCTAATGGGATTCCTTCTTCAACTACTTCGTATATTGGAACCTTCTGTTGAAACTTCGTGATAACCTTCACCATATAAATTGAAGAACCTGTCAACCTGATGAGACGAAAAGTGTACCCGTTTTAAGGGGTCATTTAAGCCCTAATTCGAGTAAATGTGATCAAATATTGCCCTAAATCATTCCTTTTGTCATTTTAGGTACTTTTGAGAAGAATTCTGGAAAACATGCTAATTTGAACGTTTTTGGAGCATAAAAGTGAAGAAAACGACAAAGTCTCAAAAGAAGCTGGAAAACCTTCCTGACGGTGTCAGAGTCACAAGGTGACGCCGTCAGCCAACGTTGACAAAGGAGTAGAATCAGATTACACTAGACACCCTATGAAGAAAACAAGATGTTTACACTTGACGGCGTCATGTGTTAGAGGAAGTAGGCCGTCAGGTGTAATGCTAAAGAGTGACGGCCCAGAGCAAATTAAAGAGTGACGGCGTCAGAAGTAGATCTAGGCCATCCGAGAACCCTAATGGCGGCGAGCTGACGGCGTCAGAACCCATAACCTGACGCCGTCAGAATGTAAAATCTATATATACTTTTCTATTTTTCATTCATTAGTGTGGAACTTTTGGTGCAAGTTTGGGAAAAACCCTAGAGACGAATTTGGCTGTGTTTTCAAGGGTTTTTCACCCTTGAATCCTTTATGTTCAATTAAAGATAAGTCCTCACTTAAATTAATCAATATGTCTATGTGTTGGTTAATCATATCTTATGCTTGTCTTTTAATTAACATGCTAGGCTAGATTTTTCTTGTGTTTGCTTAGATCTAATGAAACCTAATTATTAATTATTGGTTGATTGGTGTGTTATTACTTGTCTTGGATGAATGTTTCATCAATGTTAGGCTTAAGAAAACTGGCTAAACTCCTAACGGTAACCTGCTTGAACGTCTTAAGAAACATGTAACTAATGCGTACTAGGTTATTAAGGTAGTATTTAACGCATGAGCCACTGTTTACAATCCCTATGATTGGGTGCTTTACGCATCGTTGTAGGAGGAGATAAGAGCTCATAGAATTGGGGAGATATGTACGCCACCCCATGAATTGTTAAGGAATACACCCGTCATCCACGCAAGTAATACATACACCAATTAACCGGTAAGAGATAGTTAGGGAGTAAGGAAATCTAAGTAAACACATTTGTCTCCATATAAGTTTTCACAACCACAATAGATTAGTTATTTTATTTTTAATTGCAATTGTAGTTTTTGGGTTAGTTGACTAGCAACTAATTCCGCCCACTCCTCCAAAACCCGAGATTTTACCTGCTTTCAAAAAAATATAAAAATACAAAAATAATCTTCCTTCACCCTTAGACCTTTTAGAGTAGTTTTCTAACCTAACGAACACTATTCCCTGTGAGAAAACGATCAATCCCCCGTACTTACCNTGGGTTAGTTGACTAGCAACTAATTCCGCCCACTCCTCCAAAACCCGAGATTTTACCTGCTTTCAAAAAAATATAAAAATACAAAAATAATCTTCCTTCACCCTTAGACCTTTTAGAGTAGTTTTCTAACCTAACGAACACTATTCCCTGTGAGAAAACGATCAATCCCCCGTACTTACCACTACACTATACTACACCGACCAGGTACACTGCCTGGTGGGATTGCAAGCTTCTCAAGATACCTTGAGAGGTAAAACCTGTTGCGTGGTCGCAATCCCACGTCATCACAACCCTATCTTCCATCTGAATGTAATTATATAATGCACAACAAGCATGGGGAATCAACATTTGACGTCTTAATGGATAGTTTGGTATATCTTTCAAAATATGAAATCTCGCTTTAAGTACACCAAAAGCTCGTTCAATGACATTCCTAACCGATGAGTGCATAAAGTTGAACAACTCATGTTTTCTGTAACTCCTCCATGACCCTGCCAATCAGAACGATGATACCGTTCACCCCGATACGGAGCCAAGAACCCCTTCAAATTTGGGTACCCACTAACAACAACATAGTAATAATCTGAACAAATTTAGGTACCCACTAACAACAACATAGTAGAAACCGGCCCTTTATATTTTCAATTATTATTTTATTGAGCTCCTATAAATCAATATTGGCATGCACCACCGCCTGGCGATAGCAAATACCCTACGACTAAAACTTTTTGTTTTATATTTCTTAATACAATGAATTTACGGATAATGATAATTTTAACTTTGAATAAAAATAAGTAATATTAAACTAACTCATAAAAAATGTAGATTAGCACCTAAAGTTGCGGCATATAGAGGTGGTAGCTGCTAATATTATAGAGTTATGAGGTCAAATTCGTTAACAATGACTCATAATCGTGAGTAGGAGACCATGTTAAATCATCACATTTATACATGTATAATATGATATGTTTTTTTATACATTTTTTTGCACCATAACATTTTAAAATGTAGATTTGCATCATGTTAAAAAACATTAGTTTTACAAATATACACGTTTTAAAGTTTGTTTTCGGTAGAAATTCTTGGTAATGTTCAAATCTCGTTTATCATATTTGTCCCACATATGTGTGTCATGTAAGTAAAAGAGTGCTTATAAATATTTCATCAGACATTCAAATTGGTCAAAAAATGCCATTTAATGATTTTAAGAAGGGTTTTAGTTTAATTGATGGTTCGATAGGTGATATGATGTGGCTTTTGAGTTTATTTCATAACGGCCTGGTTATAGATATCTTCGTTATATTTAATATCTAATTTAAGTGTTATAATTGAAGTGGCACGTGAGCTGACGTCATTGGCACATGACAGTGATCGTAATAACAAGGTGATTGTGGAGGAAGATGGGGTGACGCCTTTGTTGAAAATGGTGTTGGAGGATTCAGTGTATAGGAAGATAGCGAGTGCGAATCCAATTTTTGTTTGGTGAATGAGAGAGTGAGGGTAGTGGTGTTTAGTAAGGGTGAGCACAAAAACCTATAAACCGAAAAAGTCGAAACAAAAAAACCGCCGGCCCCAAATGACAAATCAATATGATGAGGATGGTTTTGATTTTTATAAAATCCGAGTGTTTTGAGGCGGTTTTTGGTTTCATACAAAAAACGAACCGAAAAAACCACTCCGCCCCACAGTTATATATCCTTTTTATCTCTACTACATATAATGCACAATTGTTTTTCCTTAATCCTTAAAAACTTAAAAATAAGTAATGTTTAATCTTTAAAATACCTTTTTAAAACTTATATTTCAATCTTTTATTTACTTTCTCACATAAAAAATCTTATTGTTTATTTTTGAAATAGTTGCCTTAAAATAGTTTATATTCCTAAAAGTAATGTTATTTATAATTTTATATACTTACATAATCTTTTCTTTTTTACAAATTCATCACAAACTTATTCTCATATTCATATTTCAATCCCAATTTGTTAAAATGAAACTGTTATGATATTGATGTCATCACGGATGATGATGAAAGTTGCCAACGTTAATTGCTAAATGTTACACAAAACTTTTAACCACAATATATCAACCATAACTATTTATCGCTAAAAAACCCCATCCCTATTCATGGGCACATGCCTAGTATAATTATATCTATATAAGAGATTTAATGCTTAATTTCAAATATTCGAGTATGCAGTTTTGCCTATAAACAAATTAGTGTTGTTTATTATCTAGAAACTCAAATTTGAATGTTTTTATGAAATTGCAAAGCTTTACAATTTAGTTTGAAGCCTCTAATAATTAAAGAGTGAAAGGAGATAAAAAGGGAGTTTCGGCTAAATTTAATATTCTTTTTTGGATTTTAGACTTGCATTTTATATTTTAGATTCTTGTTTGGTTGTTTCATACTTTGTGTCGTAGTTTTGGGTTGTTGGATATGACATTGATCTTGATCATTGATTAAATAATGTTGCTTGAAAACTTGGAATCGTAAATGTTACTATATAAGATGAATACTTGGGCTAAGAAAAATAAAATAAATTAAAAAAAAAAATAGAAATCGAGCTGATTCCATGTCAAAAACATAAAAACCGAAACCAAAGGGTTTGTAATTTTTAAAAACCGAAATATACGGTTTGGTTTTGGTTTTAGCATAAACCCGCCCACCCGGCGCCGTGCTTACCTTAGTGAGCACGGGGTTGGGGTGATAGTGAGTGTGTTTAGGATAGGGAGTATTTTGGTACAATTTGAGGTTGTGAAGGTGAGAGATTGTGTGAGTTTGATAGTGTTTGTTAGGAGGCGTTTGCGAGAGAGAATCTGATTGGGATGCTTGTTATGTTGTTGGCAATTGATATGTTTGACGACAATGATGATAGTGGTAATGAGAAAGTTAGAAAGGTGAGAGATTGTGTGAGTTTGATAGTGTTTGTTAGGAGGCGTTTGCGAGAGAGAATCTGATTGGGATGCTTGTTATGTTGTTGGCAATTGATATGTTTGACGACAATGATGATAGTGGTAATGAGAAAGTTAGAAAGGTGAGAGATTGTGTGAGTTTGATAGTGTTTGTTAGGAGGCGTTTGCGAGAGAGAATCTGATTGGGATGCTTGTTATGTTGTTGGCAATTGATATGTTTGACGACAATGATGATAGTGGTAATGAGAAAGTTAGAAAGGTGAGAGATTGTGTGAGTTTGATAGTGTTTGTTAGGAGGCGTTTGCGAGAGAGAATCTGATTGGGATGCTTGTTATGTTGTTGGCAATTGATATGTTTGACGACAATGATGATAGTGGTAATGAGAAAGTTAGAAAGGTGAGAGATTGTGTGAGTTTGATAGTGTTTGTTAGGAGGCGTTTGCGAGAGAGAATCTGATTGGGATGCTTGTTATGTTGTTGGCAATTGATATGTTTGACGACAATGATGATAGTGGTAATGAGAAAGTTAGAAAGGTGAGAGATTGTGTGAGTTTGATAGTGTTTGTTAGGAGGCGTTTGCGAGAGAGAATCTGATTGGGATGCTTGTTATGTTGTTGGCAATTGATATGTTTGACGACAATGATGATAGTGGTAATGAGAAAGTTAGAAAGGTGAGAGATTGTGTGAGTTTGATAGTGTTTGTTAGGAGGCGTTTGCGAGAGAGAATCTGATTGGGATGCTTGTTATGTTGTTGGCAATTGATATGTTTGACGACAATGATGATAGTGGTAATGAGAAAGTTAGAAAGGTGAGAGATTGTGTGAGTTTGATAGTGTTTGTTAGGAGGCGTTTGCGAGAGAGAATCTGATTGGGATGCTTGTTATGTTGTTGGCAATTGATATGTTTGACGACAATGATGATAGTGGTAATGAGAAAGTTAGAAAGTTGTTGAGGAGAAGTATTGGCTCGGCGGTTGAGATTGATAGGAAAGTGGATATGGATAGGGATAGGGGTTTGGTTATGTCGCCTAGCTATAGTAATAAGTTAGAGGAATTGTCGTCGGGGAATTCTATATGGTCTAGGAATAGGAAAGAGAGTAAAACGAGGTGTCGAAGTTGATAATGGAGTTGAAGAGTAGTTGTTCTGGTGCGTTAATGGATGCTTGCTAGAGGGAATGTTGAGAATGTAGAATAATGGGATAAACTGTGTTATAGAGAATAGAATGTGAGTAATGTTTCTGTCCATTGCATGAGCCGAACATGACCTTAATATAGTCATAATACAATTTCTATTTAGGGTAAATATAAATTACCCTTGATTCTAGCTAATCAATCTAGCCAACACATTTTGTGCTTATCCTTACACTTTATACATTAATCATATACAACTAACACTCCCCTGCAATTCGAGTGGTGAAATCGCGAAAGCTCAGACTGAAGATTAAAGGCTAATAAACAATAAAGTAAAACTAATAAATAATTGTTGAAGAAGACATTCGACAGCAAGCGGAATCACATCTTCAAGCAGCAGCAGACATAAACACGCAACAAATCGGATAAACCAAAGTAACCGTACCAAACAGGATAAACGAAAGTATCCTGACCAAATGGATAAACCAAAGTATCCCTTACCAAACAGGATAAAGCAAAGTATCCTGACCAAACGGGATAACCCAAAGTATCCCCTACAGCTAAAACAAACAGGATAACCCAAAGAATCCCCTACACTAAAACAAATGAAGTTAAAACTCATGCACTAATATCAAAAGAAAAGATGAGAATACGAAAGTTGGTTCTAAAACTTCAACCCCCAAAGAACCTTCCAAACAAAAGGGGCGTGTTTTTCCCTAGAAAAACATAAAGATCACAGATTTAGAAGAAGTTGTGGTTTATTTTGATTACGGATTAAAAGGAGCCCTCTGAACCTCCGGCATATAGCCGGCGGCCGGAGGCGACAGCGGAAGAGTTTAGGTTTTGTGGATCTTAATGGCCTGATACCATGTAGAATAATGGGATAAACTGTGTTATAGAGAATAGAATGTGAGTAATGTTTCTGTCCATTGCATGAGCCGAACATGGCCTTAATATAGTCATAATACAATCTCTATTTAGGGTAAATATCAATTACCCTTGATTCTAGCTAATCAATCTAGCCAACACATTTTGTGCTTATCCTTACACGTTATACATTAATCATATATAACTAACAGAGAATTGTATAAAGATAACCGAGACTAAAAGGTTAATATGTTTGGCTAAGCTTATTGAGAGGGAAAAAAGGGAGTTACAGATTAATTGTTTGATGACGATATTGGAAATTAATACTGCCGCTGAAAACAATCCTGATATCAGGAGAGCGGCGTTTAATACTAATTCCCCTGCTGCAAAGGCGATCACGGAAAAGCTTATTAGACTGGCCTAGTTAATCAATCAGATAATCCTGTTATTAGGATTCCAGCCATTAGGGTGATTGGTCATTTGGCGTGAACCTTTCCTGCTAGACAGACTCAGGTCGTTGGTCCTCTGGTTAAACAGATTTGTCACAGGAATGCGAAGTGGCCACTGAATCTGTCATTGCTCTTGGGAAATTCACGTCTCCTGATAAATTTTTATGTGCAGAGCACTCGAAGACTGTAGCTGAGTTTGAAGGAGTACAGCCATTGATGAGATTGTTAAGGGGGAGTGAGAGGACACAGTATCATGCTTTGGTTTTTTTGTGTTATCTGATCTTTCGCTGCATGCTGGAAGCAGTGAGACATTTCAACAGGCGAGGCTTTTGACAGCTTTAGAAGGGGCAGATAAGTCTGTTGCGTGTCAGTATTCTTAGGTGAGAGAGTTAGTTGCGAAGGCGGTCTATCATCTGAATTTGTCTCATTCTGGTGTGCTTCTTACTCAAAGCAAGTCTTATTCGTGGTTGACGAACATATTAGGCTGGTAAATATGTTTAGACTAACATTGTAATTATGGGCAACGGGTTTTTAGCTCATTTGGAAACATNTTTCAATCCCAATTTGTTAAAGTGAAACTGTTATGATATTGATGTCATCACGGATGATGATGAAAGTTGCCAACGTTAATTGCTAAATGTTACACGAAACTTTTAACCACAATATATCAACCATAACTATTTATCGCTAAAAAAACCCATCCCTATTCATGGGCACATATGCCTAGTATAATTATATCTGTATAAGAGATTTAATGCTTAATTTCAAATATTCGAGTATGCAGTTTTGCCTATGAACAAATTAGTGTTGTTTATTATCTACAAACTCAAATTTGAA
This sequence comes from Artemisia annua, assembly GCA_014162995.1. Lineage (NCBI taxonomy): Eukaryota > Viridiplantae > Streptophyta > Magnoliopsida > Asterales > Asteraceae > Artemisia > Artemisia annua. The sequence continues at coordinate 119,448 of LBNU01020162.1, read as the reverse complement.
TGTTTTTATGAAATTGCAAAGCTTTACAATTTAGTTTGAAGCCTCTAATAATTAAAGAGTGAAAGGAGATAAAAAGCGAGTTTTTGCTAAATTTAATATTCTTTTTTGGATTTTAGACTTGCATTTTATATTTTAGATTCTTGTTTGGTTGTTTCGTACTTTGTGTCGTAGTTTTGGGTTGTTGGATACGACACTAATCTTGATCATTGTTTAAATAATGTTGCTTGAAAACTTGGAATCGTAAATGTTATATAAGATGAATACTTGGGCTAACAAAAATAAAATAAATTAAATTAAAAAAAAAAAGAAAAAAAAAAGAAAGAAAAAAGAAATCGAGCTGATTCCATGTCAAAAACATAAAAACCGAAAAACCGAAACCAAAGGGTTTGTAATTTTTAAAAACCGAAATATACGGTTTGGTTTTGGTTTTAGCTTAAACCCGCCCACCCCGCGCCGTGCTTACCTTAGTGAGCACGGGGTTGGGGTGATAGTGAGTGTGTTTAGGATAGGGAATATTTTGGTACAATTTGAGGTTGTGAAGGTGAGAGATTGTGTGAGTTTGATAGTGTTTGTCAGGAGGCGTTTGCGAGAGAGAATCTGATTGGGATGCTTGTTACGTTGGTGGCAATTAATATGTTTGACGACGGTGATGATAGTAGTAATGAGAAAGTTAGCAAGTTGTTGAGGGGAAGTATTGGCTCGGCGGTTGAGATTTATAGGAAAGTGGATAGGGATAGGGGTTTGGTTATGTCGCCTAGCTATAGTAATAAGTTAGAGGAATTGTCGTCGGGGAATTCTATATGGTCTAGGAATAGGAAAGAGAGTAAAACGAGGTGTCGAAGTTGATAATGGAGTTTAAGAGTAGTTGTTCTGGTGCGTTAATGGATGCTTGCTAGAGGTAATGCTGAGAATTGTATAAAGATAACCGAGACTAAAGGGTTAATATGTTTGGCTAAGCTTATTGAGAGGGAAAAAAGGGAGTTACAGATTAATTGTTTGATGACGATATTGGAAATTAATACTGCCGCTGAAAACAATCCTGATATCAGGAGAGCGGTGTTTAAGACTAATTCCCCTGCTGCAAAGGCGATCACGGAAAAGCTTATTAGACTGGCATGGTTAATCAATCAGATAATCCTGTGATTAGGATTTGGATAATCCTGTGATTAGGATTCCAGCCATTAGGGTGATTGGTCATTTGGCTTGAACCTTTCCTGCCTGACAGACTCAGGTCGTTGGTCCTCTGGTTAAACAGATTTGTCATAGGAATGCGAAGTGGCCACTGAATCTGCCATTGCTCTTGGGAAATTCACGTCTCCTGATAAATTTTTATGTGCAGAGCACTCGAAGACTGTAGCTGAGTTTGAAGGAGTACAGCCATTGATGAGATTGTTAAGGGGGAGTGAGAGGACACAGTATCATGCTTTGGTTTTTTTGTGTTATCTGATCTTTCGCTGCATGCTGGAAGCAGTGAGACATTTCAACAGGCGAGGCTTTTGACAGCTTTAGAAGGGGCAGATAAGTCTGTTGCGTGTCAGTATTCTTAGGTGAGAGAGTTAGCTGCGAAGGCGGTCTATCATCTGAATTTGTCTCATTCTGGTGTGCTTCTTACTCAAAGCAAGTCTTATTCGTGGTTGACGAACATATTAGGCTGGTAAATATGTTTAGACTAACATTGTAATTATGGGCAACGGGTTTTTAGCTCATTTGGAAACATGGGTATGTTTTTATTCAAGGAGAGTTGGTCAATGATGTATCGGATGAAAGGTTTTTATTTTTAAGATAACGTTTACTGAGAGTTACGTGTCTTATATGATGATTAGATGTTTTTGTTGGTTAATGTTATGCTTTTATCTCCAGATTTACAATTCTGGTTTTGCGCCTTTCACGGAAATTTAGATAGGTTCTACAATTGTTGCTTGTTTGCATGTCGAAATGTTAATGTATCCTTGAGCTTTTAGTAGAAGTGGCAAGATGGATGGGTTGGGTATTAGGGTCATAATGGGCGATAAACACTTAGTTATTAGTGTGTTAATTTTGTCCGTTTCGTTAAGGAAAATCTTAGACATTAGTGTGCTAATTATGACTATAAAAACCTATTTTATCAAATAGTTTATATATCTGAATAAAGAGATTTAGGAGGGCCGGAGGGTGTATGCATTCAAATTAGACTAAAAAAAAACTTGCAACCCACAAACCCGTTCCTCTTCTAGCTAAAATAAAGCACAACCAATGGAAGACAGAATGTGTTTATAGTCAGTTCAGAACATCTGAAGCAAGATGAAGCCATACATGCCTTCATGATTTATAGGGTCTGTTAGAAGTTACATTGCTTAGATGAGTTGCTCCAGGTATGCTACAGCCAACACCTATAATCAGTTGACTTTTTTTTATAAGTGACATTTCTCATGAATAAAATAATATCTCCATATGTATCATCATCCATCTGTCATGTTTGTTCAATATGATTAAAAGTATAGACAACACACGGATACAGTTGATGGTTCAACTCTCATTTTCGTTATTTGTCGTATTGAACAACTAAGCTCCACAAAATACAAATGTTAAACATAATCAAAACAAATAAAGCTTATTATAAGGTATGAGAACCACATCTTCTATTTCTTAAATGAAGTCAACTCTTCCTAACAGCAATCTAAACTAGATTCTTGCATGAGAGCCAATCATAATGTGGTTTACCTTCTAAAGGTCAACTTATGCAGCTATTTGAAGGAACCTAAACAAACATAAACTCATGAAAACTCGAAAAGCATGGCCAAGTTTTCTCCAAAATTAGTATTTCTGGTGTTAGTGTTTCTGACTTTCCTTCATGCCAATACTGCTGTTTCAGGTAAACTATGTTTGTTTCATTGTTCTAGTTCATACATGTTTTAAACCTATCATTGTATTTAGTTCTTTGTTATAAACAAATGATGGTTTTACGAATTTTTAAAAAGAAAATTTACCAGAACAAAATATTTGACAAAGAGCTCAAAGTATGATGATATATATGCTTTTACGTTTTCATGATTTATTTGAAATACTTTATAGTTTATACATGCAAATTATATTGCTTATAAGCTTTCGTCACAAAAAAAGAAGATTAGTTCACAACTAAGGTTGTCAACAAATATCTATGCCCGCATATTGTTTATTTTAGAAAACGTGTAATTAATTATTCGTATGTGTAATTAGATAACAGTTGCCAATACACTCAAAGATCAAGTGAGCTGATTCAAGCTTGGCGACAAAGGGTCGTTGTTTTTGAAAGTAGAAGGAAATTAAGAACTGCATTACCGCCACCAGCACCCAAGCCAAGCAGGACAAAAAGTGTCAAAATAAAAAGAGGTCTTTGATGTTTTTTAGTTATAGTTATGTATATACAACTCAATACAACCATAAGCAACCTACATAATACTGATTCATTATTCACAAACGTTTTTGTTTAGTATATGTTTACTGTTTTTGAAGTTCTATAGTAACCAAATACTTACACATACCAGCAAATCTGTGATTATCAATGGGCACCAGACAACCTTGAAGTTCTTAACTTCTTATAAATGCATACCATAAGTTTTGGATCGCCATAAGTTAACATTCAATGTTTAAGCAAATTACATTGTCAAAGTATATTTGAATTCACGATTGGCATTTATATTGTGATGTATGTATCAATGAAGTTAACCAAGACCAAATGGCGTGTTAATTAGTGAGGTACCCAACCTCATCACCAGAAGATTAGAGTTGATGCCTCACTATAGTTACACACTTGAGGGTGGCCATGAAATGTGATAAGTACCAAAACACAATGATAGAAATAACCAGGAGATGATCTCGAAGTTATTAAGAACAATTCAGGATCTATCGAAATGAGAATCAAGATCGAAAAGTAGTTCTTGAAATTGTAACTGAATTCTGTTAACAATGAATGAAAGAGAGAGATGATTTTATTTGATTAAAAGCTGATTACAAATGAGATGATTAACGGATATTTAAAAGATACATTTTGGCGGGAAAAGTAGTTAGAACTCTAATGAGCTTATCAATCCATCCCTCTTAAACAATTCTTGTCCTCAAGAATTGATTTGAAATTCTGGGTAATCTTTGAGCAGCTTGTCCAAAGGTTCCCAAGTAGCATCTTCTGGACTCCCATTTGTCCATTGAATCAACCCATAAACTGCTACTGCATTGTTCTTCTTGACCATTTTTCTATCCAAAAGTGCTATTGGTTGGGCTGCCAACAAACCATCTTGATCACAAATGGGAATTTGAACTTGTTGGTCTTCTGGTACTTCACCTCTATACTTCTTGAGCTGGGACACATGAAAAACATTATGAATTTGTGCCTGTGAATTCAACTCCAGCTGATAAGCCACTTGTCCCACTTTAGCTGCAACCTTGAATGGACCATAGTACTTAGGAGAAAACTTATGCTGCTTGCCCAATCTCACAGTGACTTGTCTGTGTGGTTGAAGTTTCAAGAGCACCCAATCACCAATATCAAAGTTCCTTTCTGATCTTCCCTTGTCAGCTTGCTGTTTCATCCTGTTTTGAGCTCTCAATAGATGAAATTTGACTGTTTGGATGGCATCTTCTCTGGCCTTTAGTGTTCTATCCACAGCTTCCACCTTGCTTAGACCCCCCAAGTAAGGAACATGAATGGGTGGTGGTATGCCATATACAATTTCAAAAGGAGTAGACTGAGTTGAAGTGTGAAAATTCGAATTATACCACAACTCTGCCAAAGACAACCATTTACTCCATTCTTTGGGATTCTCACCAGTCATGCACCTCAAGTAACCTTCCAAACATCTGTTGACTACTTCTGTTTGGCCATCAGTTTGTGGATGGTAAGAAGTAGACATCAGTAGTTTTACTTGCAACAGTTTGAAGAGCTCTTTCCAGAAAGTGCTCAAGAAAACTTTGTCTCTATCTGACACAATAGATTCTGGCATTCCATGTAGCTTGTAAACATTGTCCAAGAAAACTTGTGCAACTTGTGTAGCTGTAAAAGGGTGTGATAATGCAATAAAATGTGCATATTTGCTCAGCCTGTCTACCACAACAAATATCACATTTTTACCCTGAGATTTAGGAAGCCCTTCAATGAAATCCATAGAAACACTGGTCCAAATGTTGTTTGGAATGGGTAAGGGTTGTAGGAGACCTGGGTAGGCTGCCAAATCTGGTTTACTCTTTTGACAGACCAAACATTCTCTCACAAACTGTTTCACATGCTTCCTTAATCCTTTCCAATACAACATTAAACAAATCTTGTGGCTTGTGACCTTGACCCCAGAATGTCCACCAACAGCACCACTATGAAAATGTTGTAGTAAGTCTTGCTTTAACTGTCTATTGTCACCAACTACAACCTTTCCCTTTCTTAGCAATTGGTTATTGGACCACACATAATGCTTCTTAGATACCTCCCCTGCTTTCAACTTAGCAATTATAGCCTGCAACTTTGCATCATGTTCCCAACTTGCCTCAATCCTTTGAGCTAGATCAGTAGTAATCAATGTTGTTACCAAACTGAACAACTCTGTACTTTGGACCCTAGACAGTGCATCAGCAGCTCCATTTTCACTACCTTTCTTGTACACCACCTCATAATCAAACCCCATGAGTTTAGGCAACCATTTCATTTGAGTAGGTGTAGTGATTCTCTGATCCAGGAGGTATTTTAGGCTGAAATGGTCTGTTTTAATGATAAAATGCCTATCTAAAAGGTAACCTCTCCATTTATCCAATGCCAACAATACTGCCAAGAACTCTTTCTCATAAGTTGATAGGCTTTGGTGTTTGGCAGATAGTGTTTTACTCATATAAGCAATGGGATGACCATTTTGTTGTAAAACTGCCCCTATGCCCACACCTGAAGCATCTGTTTCTACAACAAATGGTTTTGAAAAGTCTGGTAAAGCCAACACTGGAGCATTCATCATTGCCTTCTGAAGTGTTTCAAAGGCTGATTGTGCTGTTTCATTCCAACTATACCCCCCTTTCTTTAGTAACAAGGTTAATGGTCTACTTATAGAAGCAAAATTCTTAATAAATCTTCTATAGTAACCTGTGAGCCCCAAAAAACCTCTTAACTGTTTGACATTTGTAGGGATTGGCCATTCTTGCATTGCTTTAACCTTGTGAGGGTCTGTAGCTACACCATTAGCTGAGATGACATGCCCTAAGTATTCTACTTGGCTTGTGCCAAACACACATTTGCTTTGCTTAGCAAATAATTTGTTCTGTCTCATGGTCATTAAGACAGCATTCAAGTGTTGCACATGGTCTTCCCAATTCTTACTATAGACAAGAATATCATCAAAGAAAACTAAGGTAAATTTCCTGAGATAGGGTTGAAATACCTCATTCATCAATGATTGGAAAGTAGAAGGAGCATTTGTCAATCCAAAGGGCATGACTAGGAATTCATAATGACCTTGGTGTGTTTTGAAAGCAGTCTTCTCAACATCATCCTTGTGCATCCTGATTTGATGGTACCCAGACCTCAAATCCAACTTTGAAAAGATTGTAGCCCCATGTAATTCTTCTATAAGCTCCTCTATAATGGGAATTGGAAATTTGTCTTTGATGGTATGCTTGTTCAACTGTCTATAGTCTACACACATTCTCCAAGTGTTATCTTTCTTCTTGACCATCACAATAGGAGAAGCAAAAGGACTGTTGCTTGGTTTGATCACACCTGATTCCAACAGTTCTTTAACCATGACCTCTATAGCATCTTTCTGCATAGGTGGATGCCTATAGGGTCTAATATTGACTGGTGGAACATTTGGTACCAATGGAATTCTATGATCATGGCTTCTTGGTGGTGGTAATTCAGTAGGCAAAGCAAACACATCTTCAAACTTATCCACCACTGCTTGTAGCTCAGGCCTCAGTGTAGTTGTTTCCAATGCACCTTCCACATTTAGTAACTGAATGCCAGTGTTTGGATATACACAAAACATCAACAATTCTGCACAATTACTCATTCCAACCTCTCTACTCTGATGTTTCCCATCCATCCAGTGCATAGTGGCAGGTTTTGGAGTACCCCTGAGTGTCATCTTTTTGTTATTATACTGAAACTCCATTCTCAGATGCTTAAAGTTACATTTAATGGTTCCAAGTGTAGCCAACCACTGGATACCCAAAATCATCTCACAAGCTCCCAAAGGTAAGATCATCATATCAGTTTTGAATACTTCACCTTGTAGCTGCCATTCAAAATTCTTACACACATAACAGCTTATCAATTTCCTCCCACCCCCAACTGTGACTGCTAATGGACAAGTACTAGTCAATTTGCAGCCTAGCTGTTTGGCTATCCCAGCATCAAGAAAATTATGGGTGGAACCACAGTCAATCAACATATGCAATTCATTCTTACCCACTTTACCAGTCACCCTCATAGTTTGATAAGAATTTGCACCATTCAAAGCATTCAGTGAGATTTGTGGCACTTCATCTTGCATACTAAATTCTCCCTCATTCTCATCTTCCTCATCACATTCTTCTTCATCTTCTGCTAATACCACTAGTGAAAACATTTGTCCAGTACACTTATGCCCTGGAGTGTACTTTTCATCACAATAGAAGCATAAGTTTTGGGCTCTTTTCTCTTGGTACTCTTTTTGTGTCAATTGTTTTCTCACTGGTGCATTAGAGGGTGTGTTTGGTTTGAACCTTCCACCATTATTTGCAGGAGGCAAAGCTAACAAAGGTGGTTTAGCAGGGTTCAAATTATTACCAAATCTGCCAGTTTGTGCATTCAAAAATGGCCTATTCTTCTTCCTCATGGCCTCTAGGGTAGCTTCTTGCAACTTAGTCAAAGAATAAGCTTCTGCTAGGGTCTTGGGTTTGAACATCCTAACACTCATTTCAAGTTCAGGTGGCAACCCTCCCAAATAGAAACTAAGTGCAATTGTTTCACTGATATCTACCCTACACAACAAATTATCAAACAAATCTTGATAATCTCTAGCATTCCTTTCATACTTGGCATTCTTTAAAGCAGACAATGGATCATCAAACACAGTACCAAATCTTTCAATTATTGCATCTTTATACACCTCCCAACCCACTTCATTACCATTATTTCTAACAAACTGCCTATGCCACAAAAGTGCTTTATCACAGAGATGAACAGAAACAATTTTTACCTTCTCAGTCTCAGGAGTATCATCAATGAGAAAGAATTGATCACACTTAAAGATCCATCCCCTGACATCATCACCAAGAAACTTAGGAAATTCAACTTTTGCCAATCTACCAAACTGATTAGCTTGTCTTCCTCCATTTTGATGAACCACAGTATTCTGCAAACTTAGTGCAGTGATCATATCTCTTATCTGAGCCATTGCATCATCAACATATTGCCTTGTAACCCCTTCTTGTGTTTCTTGACCACCAGAACTACCAGTACTAGTGGTGATCCTAGTAGTGGGTGCCATTGTTCTTGATTTTAAAGAATTGGTTGTTAGATGTTTCTTGTTTCCACCAGATCTACAGTATCATTATTACTCATCAACAATGATTGCTCATTGAACAACTGGAATAATGACTACTAGCTGTTCTGGGTTACTCAATCCAATTGCTTCTTACCAGCTTGTTCAAGATAAGAAAATTTAACGGAAAACCCGGCTTATCTTGTGGTAGTACAATTGATTGACACTAACCAGATGTAATCAGAACAGTGAAATCAGTGGTGGCTGATTTCTTGCCGGAAATCTCTGTTTTGGCCGGAATTACCGGAGGAGATGACCGGGATATCGAAGCAATGTTCGGTAAGCATCTTGAAATGAGTATGAGCAGGGAAGGATGCT
>LBNU01020162.1:17220-109179 GCA_014162995.1 Artemisia annua | reverse complement strand
AACCTTGACTGATTGAACCAACTATTGTTGTAGGAACCATCTTGATTACCCAATTCTTGAATTATGATAATTGTTCTTGATCACAAATGTAACTATACTCAAACGGCTCACCAGAAAAATAACAAGAATTTAATGAAACGATAACGGAGTTGCCAGGAAGGCAGCTCTGATACCAATTGATAAGTACCAAAATGTAAAGATAGATTGCAAAACCAGGATTTCTCGAAGTAATGCTAGAACTAATCAGGAGTTATCGAAATGGAGAATCAAACTCGAAATGTAGTTCTATTAATTGTTGTAACTGAATGATTACAATGAGTGTGAAATGTGAAATGAAAGAGAAGAGAGAAAAGATTACAAATCAATAGCTAAATGAAATGGAAAACTATAACGGGTATATAAAGGTCATTTGGGTGGGAAAGTCGGTTGAGGTGGGATTTGGTTGTTCGTTGACTTTCTTGTTGACTTTCCAATATGACCCATAACAAAATGGGTCAAAAGCCGTCACATAACTTAGTTAGACAGTGTACATCTAATCTTAATGTTAGTCGTATTTTAGCATAGCCCAGTTATTAGTTTGTATGGGCTAAGGCCCGAATATTACTTGTTAGGGTTTATAGCCTATATATGTATTATCCGGTTATAAACCCTAACAAGTGATACTCGGGCCTTAGCCCATACAAACTATAACTGGGCTATGCTAAAATGTGCCCAACACTTAAGCCTTGCCTTTCCGAGCAGGGAAAACCTCATCCGTATTTACTTGCATGTATCAATGAAATTGTCATTATTACCGTTGCTCTTATGATGTTCAGTTCACAAGTTGTTTCCTTGCACGTACTGAGGTGCACCATGGTCCATGGCTAATGATTGTACCCGTTGGTGCTTGTCTGGCCCCATAGATGCTTTACACGTAAACAGGAAGTAGTGTAAAGTAGTACAGTAACTAGGGAGTCTTGTAAGCATTGATGAGAGTACAGATTTAGAGGTGCAAATTTACCGGTTAAAACCGGTTTTAGAAAAACCGGTTTTAAAAAAATCGGTTTTTCTAATAACCGGTTTTGGTTCAGTTTCGGTTTTTCGGAATCGGTTTTTTTCGGTTATAAATGTTCGGAATCGGTTTTTTCGGTTATAAATTTTCGAAATCGGTTTTTTTATCAGTTTTTTACCGGTTCGTTTTTTCGGTTATAAATGTTCGAACCGGGTAACCAACGTGGCGATACCCCTTGGTGTTGGGAACTTCATCATCGCATGGATTGTTGATGGGATCGCTTGGAGAGCCTTTAACCCGCTTCGCCCGAGGATCACATTGTAGGGGGATGGAGCCCGTATCACTGTGAACTTCATTGTCGTTTTCCTAGACAGACCTCCGTCTCCAAATTCAACATCCATTTCTAACTTTCCCAACGGCTTCGTGACGCTGCCAGAGAAACCCAGTAAGTCTGTGCGAGTGGGTTTTAGTCGAGACCTGATAGAGGGGTGTAAGTTGTTGAAGCAATGTTCGAACATGACTTCTACCGAAGCCCCTTCGTCTACGAATACCCGCCGGACCAAATATCCTTCAATAACTGCTTCAACAATGAGGGGTTCGTCGGAGACGTCATTCGTGAGCACCGGTGGGAACGCTATTGGCACGTTCATCCAATCCTCCGTGACTTCCCTGTCCTTCCTTTTCCTTCCTTCCGAATGGGTTCGGACCATATTGATAATCTTTCCCTTCTGTGGTTCATCCCTTTTCGGTCCCACTCCCTTTTGCCTAACATCCTTAATAAGGTGGTTTAGCTTGCCTGATTCGAGTGCCTCCTCCAACTGTCTTTGCAGCTGTCTGCAGTCGTTCGTGTGATGACCCTTTTCCATATGGTAGTCACAGTATTTGTCTTGGTTTTCCTTTCGTGGAGGGTAATTCATGGGTTTAGGTTGGGGCAGTTGTAGCTGACGTTCCGTCGCTAATATTTCTTTGGGGAGCTTGGAGAGGGAGTTTAAAGTCAGTCTTGGAGGAGGGTTATGCGGGCGCGGCTGATAGTCATTTCTAGGCGGAAGTAGGGGTGCCTTGTCCCTGTGCCGATATGGGGCGTATCCCTCACGTCCGTAGTGATTGGATCTACCCTCATTATGTCGTCTATCTGCCCCGTAAGACCCCCGAAACGGTTTATCGTCCCTTCGGAAACTTCCACCCTGCGATTTCTTCGACATCTCCGGCTTTTCCCCTTGCGGTAATTCCGTACTCGCAAAGGCTTTTTCGGCCCTAACAAAATCATCAACCCGCCTCATCATCTCATCCACGGTTCGGGGCACCCGATCAGCGAACCGCTTAGCTAGTTCCGGATTCTTGCAAGAGTCCATGAAGGACGAAATTCTCATAACTTCCGGGACTCCCTGTATGAACCCGGACTCCGTGGTCCATCTCTCTTTGAACTCGGGGAGAGATTCATTTGCATTCCTTGTGATTTTGGTAATTTCGGTGGGGTCCCTGAAGCACTTCTTTCTGGAGGAGAATCGAGTGACAAACTGGTAACGTAGGTCAGCCCATTCGTCAATACTTCCGGAAGGGAGCTTGTCATACCATCCCCGGGCGCTGCCATCCAGCGTCTGTTGGAACATACGGCACCATACGGGCATAGGCCATGACCCTTGCATGGCTGCTCCGGAGAATCTGGTGAGGTGATCCTCCGGGTCCGATGACCCGTCATAAAGTTTAATGTGGGACGGCATCTTGTGTTCCGGGGCTGAGAACTCTAAGAGTCGACGAGTCAACGGCGAATTAGATAGCTCCTTAAAGGGTTTTCCCAGATCCTCGTCAGACACTCTTTCCCCAGTAACTATTCCTCCTCGTCTCCGGTCTCGACCTCCGTCATTGTCGAGACCCATGTCATCAAAGTTTAATCGGATGGGAGGAACATTCTCCCTTCGGTTGTGAGCCGCTAACAGCTCCTTGAGGGCAGACAGATGCCCCTCGATTTGTTCCCTCGTCGTGAGGGCATCATTTTCTTCATGTCCGGAGGTTTCCGGACCGAGACCTGTCATTCTATAACCTGGGTAGATCGAATGTTAAGGTCCCACGGATGGCGCCAATTTGTTTGTGTAAAACCTTGTCACCTTACGAAGTCCCTTGCGAAGTCCTTCGGACGATGGCTGGTCAAGGCTATAACCTGCGATCACAATAAACGCGTTAGCCTCGCCCCGGGTTTTGTACCCAGGACCAAGCTCCGGCGTGAGAGTAAGTATGGGTTGGTGGTAATAAATGTGTGTGTGTAAATATGCAGTAAATGCTAAAAATATAAGTGAGTAAATGAGAAGTATTTATACTACTCCAAATTGTACCTGATTACTGTTCGGAACAGTGCATAGTACGAGTAGGCCACTGTTCCTGACATACAGGGTGCGGCGCACCATCTTGTCCCATGCTTTGATGTCAGCATAGGCCTCCACGTGGCAGACATTGACCCGTGAAATCAGGGTTGAAGGCGGCGTCTTGTCCGGGTCGTCCGGCAGAGACCGTCCGGATATTTCCGTCCGGATCATTAAGCAACCGTCCGGCTATATACACAATCACCTTTATTATTATTTTGTTTCACTTCTTTTTTTTAACCCATCATTTCTATTACTCAAAACTCATTAACACAAAAATGGTGTTGAATTATCTTTATGTATCAAAATGGAAAAGTAAAACGGGGAGTAGACATAGACATAAAAATTATACTATATTATAAATGGTAAAGATGATGTGACACAAATGACTTTGCAAAAATATTTTGTTATCCTTTAAACTTGGTTGCTATTGGTTGTGGTGTGTCATTAAATGGCTTAATAAGGGTCATTAAGCAATTTTGCTGACTCCACAGTTATAGCAGTTGGGCCTGGCGGAATCCCATTGGCTGGGAAACATTTGCACCTAAACTATTCATGGGTTAGTGCTGCTAATGGCTTTTCTAATGCACCAAACATGCCAGGTTGGTGCACTCAATTCTAATGTACAAATAAGCACATTCCACTATATATTAACGAACAAACTATAGGGTTGATTCCTAACAGACTAACATGTTAGAATGCATTCGAGAGGCACACTGGCATACATAGGGTTGGTTCCTAAACAGATTTTCATATTCTGATTTTTCCAATTTAAGAGTGTGTTTGGGGTTACTTTTTTAAGTTCTTAGCTTATTACTTTTAACCGTAACTGTCACAATTTTTAGGCCACCGTTAGTAATAATGAAAGAGCACATTCTTACGAGTTTAATCCTGATTTGTCAAGGGGTTTTAAATGAGCTTATGAGCTTTTTTGTTTTCAAATGTGCTCATAAGCCCATAAGATAGCTAATCCAAACACCCTCTTATGGCTGCTACTACATAACAAGCACTGAGTTTGTGGGTATATAAAATTAGTTGCATTATTATTTCTACTGTTTCTGTATTTGTAATCAGTTTACATCTCGATGTCACAGTTCGTTTTCAGGGGATGTTTGGGCTTATTTACATTTTGAAAGTAGGCAAATGCAGAAGACAGACCTTATATGAGAACGCGAAATAGGACGGACGCAGGAACAGCCTACCAGAAGGCTAAAAGTGTGAAACAGTGAAAGCGGGTGCATAGTCTGTCACATGGCAGCCTTTTAAAAGGCGAAAGTGGAAAGTGAAGGAACAATGGAGTGGGCTAAAGAGAAGGTGAAAAATGTGGACGAAGCAATGAAGGTGAAACCAGGAGAGGGTTTAGAGGCCGAGATAGAGCCAATGACCAAGAAGTACCATGAGGTTGCTACCCTGCAAATGGTTAATTTCAGTAATGGTCCACCTTACGAGATCCAAGTTCACAGGTTTGTGTACATTTTTCAACCTATCCTCTTTTGAGTTCAAAATAAGTGATTTTGCAATGAAATTGAGATTTGTTCTCATCCAATTTTTAGTCACAACTCAGTATCACAGTTTTCATTTGTTGTTTGGAGGTTATGAATCAGAAGCAAAAGAAGACATCACTGATATTACACACTTTTGTTTTTCTTACACAAAATTGGAGAAAAAAAACTATTGGGTCGGGCTAAACCAACCCAAACCATTTCGACCTGTATTAAAGTTTTAAGCTTGATTATTGCATTTATGAATCACTAAATTGGATTATGTTTGATTTAAGAGAGTCATATGTAAGCATACTCATAGCCTTGATTCGATGTGGTTTATTTTGGTATGCTTATTTAACCATACTCATGGCCTAAAGAGGTGTCATCTCGGGTCATCTTGAGTGAATCATATAGTTGTTCAGTTATGTTTACTAACTGTCTGTGTTCTGATTTGCAGTTTCATCACATGATATGCAGATACTAATGCTCGCTTGGTAAGTTCGACTTCTTTGTTTTAAAATAGCAGACACGGCTGGAAGTGGTACGACACTTGGTTCACTTTGGCTGCGATCATAGATAAAAAAAATGAATTTTCTACTAATACTTCATGCTTGGTGTATGTAGACCGTTTAGTATTGTTACTTTTGCTTGCCTGCTGTATAATGCCACTGTTGAGGGTGTTTGGAATTGGGTCATTTTCAGTTATAAGAGTCCTCATTGGTTAATTAATGGGATAGTCATGTTTATTGGAATTATTGTTATAGTAAGTATGTTAATGTACTGTTGGACTTAATAAGGGTCATGTTTGGAGTATTGTATCTTGGTAGGCTTTTATAATCATGCTCCTGAATTTAGTATTGTATGTTGCTATACTTTCGAGGCTTAAGTTTAGTTTATTTTTTAGTCATGTTACCGGAGCATGTTTTGGGTATCTCATTCAAGCTTACGTGAATTTTAATGTAAGACTTCATTTTGCATATCAATCGTATCCACAACCTAACCTAGCTAAATACCATTTCAAGCACTAATGTTGACACTTTTGTCTTTCTTTAAGTATTATGACAGTTTTACCTTTTCAAATTACATAAATGGTCCTTGTTGGTTTGCGAAAATTGCATCCAACGTCCTTAGGCTAAATTACATAAATGGTCCCTGTTGGTTTGCGAAAATTGCGTCCACCATCCCTATTCTTTTTCCATTTTTTTCCGAAAGTATTATTTTTCATTTTTAAAATTGTTTTTTGTCAATTTTATTTAAATAATTTCGAAAAAAAATTCGTGAAATTTTCCCAAAAATCGGAAAACAATATATTTTGGAAAATAAATATTTTCGAAAAAATGAGTTTTTTTGAAAAAAAAATATTTTCGAAATAAAATTGGGGAAAAAATATTTTCGAAAAAANCAATCATAACTTTTATTTAAACAACACAACTATGCAACTAAAAAAATACAATCATAACTTTTATTTATACAATACAATCATAACTTTTATTTAAACAATACAATCATAAAAAACGTATAAATATTAATACATTTCGAGCTTCGACATGGCCATCACCCGAAAACATATATATATATATATATATATATATATATATATATATATATATATATATATATATATATATATATATATATATATATATATATATATATATATATATATATATATATATATATATATATATATATATATATATATATATATATATATATATCCAATAAAAAGAATAATTAAAATAAGAATGATAAGAAGTAATTCTTAATTGAAGAGTTAAGGGACATTATTGGCATTTCATATTCATAACTTTAAAAGTGTTCCACAATAAGCCAGGTAAAGTAAATCTACTCTCTCACAATAACCCTAGCCGCCTTTACCATCACCTTCCCCACGTCCTCCATCTCACCATACACGAAAAGATTCAAAAGTGCATTCATCCAAGGAAAAATTAAATCACAGGTAGGTATGTGAAATGATTTTTAATATCTTTGGTTGAGTGTCAAAACTTCCTGTGCGTTGCTTATCAAATACTAGTACATGGGATTGGATGAAGATTTTTTTTTTTCCACCTTTTGTAAAGCTTTTGAATCTGAAAAAATATGTTTATATCATTCATAAATAAAAAACCGGTTAAAACCAGTTTTTTAAAAAAAAACCGGTTAAAACCGGAATTAAAACCAGTAAAAAACCGGTCTGGGGAAAACCCTAAAACCGGTCTAATCGGTTCGGTTTTAAAAAACCGGTTTTTTAGAAAACCGGTTGCGGTTTTTTTCCGGTTTAAAAAAAAACCGGTTGCAAACTTGCACCTCTAGTACAGAATGCATTTTTTTTGTTGGTTTGTGTAGTTTTACGATTTTGAGTTGAGTAGTCCACTCCATTACTCCATCCAAGTGAACCGGCCCAAAATGTATAAGGCCCAATTCACTACTGATTGTCTGATTTGGAATGGGATTTTTTTTAAACATCGATCTTTTAACCGATCAATTTATAAGGTTTGAACTCACCGTCACACATATTAAACCGGATAAAGCCTTTGTTTTTCGTAAGTTTAGCATGACCACTTCATATTTTTGCACAAAACAAAAATTGAATCTGTCACACATAATAATGACAACCTTTTGCCACTAGGCCACTTTGGATGAAAGCTATTTTGATGCATCGTTGTGAGATCTTCTATTGTTCCGTGCCCATCTATGTATTTATTTATTTTCTCAAAATGTTAAAATTTCAAATAGTAAATTAGAGAACTTGTGTTTACTAGATTATGGTAGATATTTCTCCATCGTGCAATTTGCCTACCAAAACTTGATATGTATGTTGAACCACCAAATTACTTGATTTATAGAATTTCTACACAAGCAAAATAAATTAAAAATGTTTTTATTTAAGAGATTAATAAGATATAGTGACGGAACAAAGACTACAAGTTGTAAGTTATATTTTGTTAAAACTATAAGATACACGTAACACAAAAAAACTAGGTGTAGTAATTTTAGTAGTTAAATTGAAAAAAAAACATAACATGACATTATTGGTTTTATTGAAGATTCTTCACAAGTGTTTTTTTTTTGAACGGCTGATCATATAAAAAAAGAAAGGAACTAGCAAGAAGCTAGAAACCACAAAAGTACTTACAACGACAAATAAACGAAAGAAAAAAGGAACAAACACTTGGGACTTTAACTGCGAGGGATACTAAAGGGATGAAAAAACTTTTGGGCAGAGGCCGATCACTCGGTTTTCACTCTGCCAAAAGAAAAACCCCCTACCACGGAGGCCGAGCCACCGGTTTTCACTCCGGGGTGGATTTTGAAGAATCCCCAAACAAGCCCCTACACCACAAACCCCAACTACACCAAAAGCACCCCAAAAAGACATTACAAAGAAATAAGATGTGGATTTTTCAACCAATCGTTCCAACCGAACGAATATTTACTCCTATAGCGACACCAATAGAAAGAGTTACTTGAAACTTCATCAAACAGAAGCGCCTTCATAGGACTCTTGGAATTGAAGAGGATCTTATTTCTGAACAACCATAAATACCACCAAGTTACAAAGAAAACGCCTTCAAGCATCTTTTTGTTTTTTTGACGAAGACGAACGTTATCAAACCATATTTCCCAGTCATCAAAGGAATCCAACTCTACATCATCAATACACCACCAGCGCAATATAAGCTTTACCACATCCCTCGCCACCGAACAAGAAAAGAACAAATGAGAAGTCGTTTCCACTCCTTTGCCACATGTTGCGCATAGAATGGAGTCGATGCAAATTCCCCTGCAAGAAATATTAAATCTAGTAGGGAGAGAGTTAGTCATAATCTTCCAAGTATGAATGTTAATTTTGATAGGGATGAACTTGTTCCATCTCGTTTTTAACTCATCATTAGGAAGAAATTCCTTATCAATCAATTTACGAATCGATGACACCGAAAAATCCCCCGTACTTTCCAATTCCCAAACCCAACGATCATCGTTCGGTCTGAGCACAACACCCTTTAGATCATCCTCCAACCTGACAAGCTGGTCCAACTCATTACTACCTCTAGGTTTTCTGCGGAAAGAGGAACAAATGGTAGGCTGAGACACTTTCGTACCAACAAAAATCATCTTACATGATTCAAGAGCATATAACCGTGGGTATTTAGATTTGAGAGTACCGTCTGCACACCATTTGTCCTCCCAAAATCTGGTCTTCTCCCCATTTCCCAGCTTAATACTAATAAGACTCATAAAATCAATTCCTTTTTGACCCAAATTATTCACCTCTTGGATAATGGTCGTCTAACAAGATCTCTGGCCACCTTTTAGAACTGTCCCAATCCTACCATCAATTCCATCTAAGGCTTGAATGACTCTAGCCCATAACGTATTCTTTTGAGTAACAAAACGCCAAACCCATTTTAACAAAAGACCTCTATTCATCGCGTAAAGACTTGATATTCCCAACCCTCCTCTATCCTTGGCAACAAGAGCTTTTTTCAAATTAACCCAAGACACTTTTTTACTCTTTATATCATGCCCATTAAAAAAATGACTACGAAGAGATTCAATGTAGTTCAACACTCCCGCCGGGGCTTTAAATAACGAAAAGTGATATAAAGGAGTAGAACTTAGAACCGATTTGATTAAGGTAAGACGACCTCCAATAGAAAGTGTGTTCATTTTCCATTTAGATAATTTCATCTTGACTTTATCTACCGTTTCATTCCACAAGTGCTTTCGAAACATATTCCCTCCCACAATTGACCCCAAATAAGCAAATGGGGTTTTGAACACAAGACATCCCAGTTTATCAGCAGCTCTATTCACCTTTTCGTCATCCACATGAACTTCCATAACTTTGCTTTTACTCATGTTTATACGAAGCCCGGACACCTTATAAAAACAATCAAGAACATGAGCAAGACTATTTTTGGACAATATAATTTTATCATTTTCAAAACAAATTGACATATGCGCGTTAGCATAAATGAATCAAAAATGATATCT
Organism: Artemisia annua; assembly: GCA_014162995.1. Classification (NCBI taxonomy): domain Eukaryota; kingdom Viridiplantae; phylum Streptophyta; class Magnoliopsida; order Asterales; family Asteraceae; genus Artemisia; species Artemisia annua. Next base: position 99,349 of record LBNU01020162.1, on the reverse strand, counting down.
CTTCTTCCTTAGATTTTAAAATTCTCTTTCTATGAAAAGTAAAAATAGATAATAACATATAAAATCCATTATCTTTTTTTCTAATATATATATCTTTTTTTCTTCGGTCTCCTGATAATCTATTTGTAAGAATATCAAGTAAAGATGATTTCTATATAGACCTGCCAAGCTTATTTTCATTAATCCAGTTTCTATTTAAACAAACTGAACTTGGAAACATTAACACGAGCATTCGTCGACAAAATTATAGGGCAATATTTATAAAATGAAGCAATAAAGGTTTAGCNTATAAGCTTTACCACATCCCTCGCCACCGAACAAGAAAAGGAACGAATGAGAAGTCGTTTCCACTCCTTTACCACAGTATGCAAATTCCCCTGCAAGAAATATTAAATCTAGTAGGGAGAGAGTTAGTCATAATCTTCCAAGTATGAACGTTAATTTTGATAGGGATGAACTTGTTCCATCTCGTTTTTAACTCAACATTAGGAAGAAATTTCTTATCAATCAATTTACGAATCGATGACACCGAAAAATCCCCCGTACTTTCCAATTCCCAAACCCAACGATCATCGTTCGGTCTGAGCACAACACCCTTTAGATCGTCCTCCAACCTGACAAGTTGGTCCAACTCATTACTACCTCTAGGTTTTCTGCGGAAAGAGGAACAAATGCTAGGCTTAGACAATTTCGTACCAACAGAAATCATCTTACATGATTCAAGAGCATGCAACCGTGGGTATTTAGATTTGAGAGTACCGTCTGCACACCATTTGTCCTCCCAAAATCTGGTCTTCTCCCCATTTCCCAGCTTAATACTAATAAGACTCATAAAATCAATTCCTTTTTTACCCAAATTATTCACCTCTTGGATAATGGTCGTCCAGCAAGATCTCTGGCCACCTTTTAGATCTGTCCCAATCCTACCATCAATTCCATGTAAGGCTTGAATGACTCTAGCCCATAACGTATTCTTTTGAGTAACAAAACGCCAAACCCATTTTAACAAAAGACCTCTATTCATCGCGTAAAGACTCGATATTCCCAACCCTCCTCTATCCTTGGCAATAAGAGCTTTTTTCCAATTAACCCAAGACACTTTTTTACTCTTTATATCATGCCCATTAAAAAAATGACTACGAAGAGATTCAATGTAGTTCAACACTCCCGCCGGGGCTTTAAATAACGAAAAGTGATATAAAGGAGTAGAACTTAGAACCGATTTGATTAAGGTAAGGCGACCTCCAATAGAAAGTGTGTTCATTTTCCATTTAGATAATTTCATCTTGACTTTATCTACCGTTTCATTACACAAGTGCTTTCGAAACATATTCCCTCCCACAATTGACCCCAAATAAGCAAATGGGGTTTTGAACACAAGACATCCCAGTTTATCAGCAGCTCTATTCACCTTTTCGTCATCCACATGAACTCCCATAATTTTGCTTTTACTCATGTTTATACGAAGCCGGACACCTTATAAAAACAATCAAGAACATGAACAAGAGTTGTAATATTGCTCTCACACCACTGTCCAACAAAGACCGCATCATCCACATAAAACATGTGAGACAGATTGACCATATCACCGCCTAATTTGATCCCTTTAAACATACCCTCGTCCACAATACGTTGGAAAGACAAATGAAGACTTTCCATAATTGATATAAAAAGAAAAGGGGATAGAGGATCACCTTGTTTAAGACCTTTACCGTATTGAAATTCTTCCGTAGGACATCCATTCACAAGAATCGAACCTCTCGAGGAGTTAAGGCAACATTGAATCCATTTGCACCACTTGTCACCAAAACCGAATTTCCTTAGCACTTCATCTAAAAAAATCCCATCTAACCGAGTCATATGCTTTCTAAAGGTGCCTAGTCTATTCTATACGGATTCTATAAACATGACTACATGGGTTACATATAAGATAAATCGAGTTGCATAAAAAAAGACATCATGACATGCACAAATACGATAATCATTTAAAAATCGGACCTTATTATCAATAACTTTTTTTTTTTAAATGGGTAGTGTTATGGAGATATTATCGTTTCTTGTCAGCTTATATTGTACGTTAATAATACTGTATAGATAGCATAAGACAAAAGATAAGTGAAATGTGTGGTTTAGAGAATGAGAAAGAATAAAAACATCTCTCGTTGAGTGAAATGTGAGGTTTAGACATAACTTAAACGTTGTTTGAATCACAAACTAAACCTAAATTACAAAAATCATTCTCGTGGTAAGTTCAAATAACTAAAATCTCTTTTGCTTTAGGTTGTGTTTGGCGACAAGCATTTTGAAGCATTTAACATTTAGCATTTAGCTTTTGAGATTAAAATGTTTGTTTGGCAACAATCATTTAGTTTTTTGGACTTCTTTTTAACGCTTTTTTTTTCTGAATGCTCATCTTAGAAGCGTTGGAAAATTCGAAGAGCATTTACAATACACAATTACTAAATTACCCCCATCGAATTACTTTCATTTTGGGCATGGTTGTTTGCTCGCGTTCGCCTTTTGTAACTTAAGGTAACTCGTTAATTAGCAAGTGTGTTTGTGCAATATTATTAAATTTTTATTTTTGTTATTGGTTTATTTTCATATTACGCATAAAGTTTATACAATGTATGTAATGTGAAGTACGATTAAAAACACTAACTTTATTAATATAAAACACACGTCATTGATAGTTTATTACTAACAGGTCACAATAAAAAAGTAATGTCAAACATGTAAACATTTCTTTATTATTTATTTCAAGCCTTCTTTATTTTAAGGATAATAACTTAAAAATATATTTAATTTGACATTTTTTTTGAGTGTTATGTAGTTAACTTTATTTTCTTTCGTAAACAAAAACTTTTGAATTTCGACATTTGTATTTATTTTGTTTATGTGTAATGACCAATTTATCATTCGTTGTTAATAGGTTGGTTAAAAAATGTATGGGCAAAATGGTCATAAAATAAACACAAAGGTTGAAATTCAAAAAATGTTTCGCCAAACATACTCTCAGTGTCACTTTGCAAATTCACTTTAGAGCATTTTAGTCATTTCACTTTGCCCGAGGACCATATACATAAAAATGGTGCATGCACTTTCAAAAAAGTAAACCATGTACGATGTTCTCCCTAATGGATACCTCACTTTTAACCATTCTGTTGACAGGAAAAATAAATTTTATTGTTTTATGTTCCGTATTTTTTGTCTGGAATACTTTTAACTTATCAAATTTTATATTTTCTGCTCCTTAATTTTATAATAAAAATAGAAAGAAACAGAAGAAAAAATATATATATATCAAAATCTATTTAGAAGTACCAATAACCAATCCATTTAAACATACCAAGAGAACTGTTTTTCTTATCTACTCAACTAAACCATGTACGATGTTTACAAAACTTCAAAACCACCTAGGCTAGAACTATGAAAGACCACACAAATAACCACGTTTTGCTAATTCCGTCACTTAAAGTCGACATGATGGATCCACATGACCACATGCATTTACACAACCTTAACTTATCTGAGGTAGAAGTTATAATAGACGTATTTTTTTAACTTGCAAACAAAAGAGAATTTTTAGTGGACCACAATAATAATTTTGGGAATCAATAAATATAAGAAAGTAGACAAAAACAAAGGTAAATTTAATTTACTACCACATGACACACCTTGCAGTTGCATGTATGTTTTTCAAAGATTGGGCATTTAGTTTCATGTCCATGAGTCATATAACTCCCTTCACTATATATGACCTTGCAGATTTAGAATAATTAAACATAGAACAATGCTACTTTGTTTTTGTTTTTTTATAAATATAATTAGTAATCTATCTAAATATCACACTAGTTTAACATATAGCTTTAATCAATTTAATTTATTAAATTATTGATGAAATGTCTCAAATAATATTTGTATTGTCAAAAATAATGAAAAATTTATTATACATAATCATCACCTAATTGTCAAGGGTGGAAATATCTGAGATAGAAGCGTGCATACTCTAAAAGCGTATTTCGTAGCAATATCATAACCAATAACCACGTACTCGAATATTTCAAACATGCGTGTGTGGATCTGACCGGGGTTTCTCCTCTCGTAGGGTTGAGTAGTCGGGGTTTTACAGCTGGGCATGCCGCTTTGAAAGCCGCCTCGTGCAAAGTGACAAAACACGAGAAAGCATGCATTGAAAATCAACACGTGTTTATTCCTTTCGCGTTTGATACATTTGGTTTCCTTGCACCTGAGGCGGTGGAACTACTCAACAGAGTCCAACGAGTTATGAACAGTAATGTTATGACACATAGATTCACGGATGTAGTTTTCAAAAGAGTTAGCTTTGCAATCCAAAAAGGGCTAGCGGCGCAGCTTGTTGCTCGTTTGCCTTCGACCACTATGTAAATTCTGTTTTGATGAAATAAAGTATTAAAAATAGTTCATGATGGAGTGGGTTGAAAATCTGGGGAACATAAATGAATAACAGGGATAGAGTTTGAACTTTAAAATATATTCTTGTGCAAATGTGCAACTCACGTGTCTTTGTGTTTTATGTATTGATTTTATATTAGAAAAAAGCGGAGAATTTGCATTTCCATTCAAAAAGGTTAGGAATCGGGAGAAATAAAATTACAAGTAGTTTGTTTTCTCGAGAATTTGTATTTCTCCATTTTTTTTCTTTTCTCTATGCTACCAAACGATAGAAATGAGTCCATTTCCATTTCTTTGGTCTCAACTCCCTATACAAAACATTCTTAACTAATTAGTTTATAACTTTTTTTTTCTTTACAAGTTTGAAATAATAACTTCAACCGGAGGTAATATGCTNACACACACACACATACATACAACCTATAAGAAAATCATGTGTCCGTCACTGTTAATAGCAATATCATAACCAATAACCACGTACTCGAATAATATAGGCAATGTTACAACTTAAAAATAAAAGAAAATATCTACTCGTATTTTTGACCTCTATAGTTCCTATATACACGCATCGTTTTCTCATAACTAGTTGTACCAAAATTCAAATAAGATAGTTTGTACATTAATGGTGCAATAATAAGCTAGCTATAGCATATAGGGTTGGTCGGATAGTTCCGTCCAATATACTTGACCGATGAGCAACTTCAGAAATGGACCCCTACCACGTAATGAGCACTTACAAAAAATCAAAAAGTGATGGCTTAGTTTCATCAACAGTAGACTGTTCTATCACATGTTTGTTGTATAATGCTCTTGTAAGTTATAAGTATACTTGTATTTGATTGTATATTTCTGTAGAGAATATAACTATTCGAAGGTTGTATACGTACTATTTTACATATTTAGCGAGTTTTAAACCTTTGGTCTCATGTGAGAAAGCTAAAGACCTTCATTTGGTGATTGTTGTGATAGTAAAATTGCATAAACATAAATATGTCGATTGAGTTTCAAACTTGTGATCTTAAATAAGTTTACTACATGATCGTAAACTTACATAAACCTAAAAGCATTTTCAATGGTAAGGTTAAGAAAAACTTGATGATGGGTTAAAGATGATTTAGTGCATTTGAGCAAAATGTCAAGAATAACTAGTTTGAGCAATAGTTGAATATAGTAATATACACCAACCTATTATCATCAACCTATGTCAAACTTATTGAAAAATTGGTATATAAGTGGAACGAGGTTTTTTGTACCTCGCTCCGCTGTAGGTGCGGCCTTAAGGGATTATTATAATAATCACAAGTACGACATGAGTGCTTTTTATAATTTTTAGTGACTATGTTTCAACATAAATAAACTAAAGGGACTCGTGTGTAATTTTTTCTTACAAGAAAATTCTTAGATTTAAAACAGGGAATATTTTCATAATCGTATGTTAACATCATGGACCTTTTTGAAATTTTCAAAGACTTTTTTCGCAAATCATATAAAATGCAAGGACCAGTTTTACTTTTTTCTCTCTTTTTCTTTTTGCATTTTTCAAGAACTATTTTGTCAAAGAAAATGAAACATAGAGACCGTTTATGTCAAACATCACAAAATACACACAATGATCGAAATTTGAAAATTCAGTACATACAATAAGAAAAAAATAGTTGGTTACACACAATAATAAAACGTGTCAAATTCCATGCATTTTTTTTGTCATTTGCCCTATTAAAAAATATTAATATTAAAAATAAAAAGGATAGGCTAATATCGTGTTGAAAATCTTTTCTGCATTGAAAGAAAATCTACTCCGTAAAAAATCACTAGTACTAATTTTTATTTTTATTTTGAACAAAAACATAATAGTACTAATTCACAGACTTAGAATCAAATGAGAAGAAACCTTAAAATAAAAAGATGAGAAATAACTATAAATACACATTATAGATGCATCGACTTGAATTAGATGCATCCTTAATCTTTTAGATGCACCATAATATATTTTCTAACTAAAAATTAGGTGCATATACACATATATTATATGCATTTCATAAAATTAAATGAATCCTATATATTTTTCGTCATCTGCGGGTCAATTTTTTTGCTAGTACTACTTTGCATCGTTTTCACCTCAAAATCACTTTCGAAACTAAGTGGGATGTATCTAAATGAATAGAGATGCATGTAATTCAAGTCGATGCATCTCAAATATGTGTTTATCATTATTTCTCATTCTTCTTATTTTAAGTTTTCTTTTCACTGAATCCTTAGCCCTAATTCACAAGCTTAAAAATAAGTATAAACAAAAGCAAGAACAAAGTCGGTAGGAGGCGAGGGAATCTATTAATTAGAGAACGTGATATACTAGATTGATCCATGTGAACCCCTCCTCAGACTTCAATTTCTAACGATATTAACTATTCATTTACATGACTTACCCCTTATGTCTATCCCAATATACGAGAACTCACCCTTTACGTAAAGCCCAACTCTAATACACTCCTTTTCATTTTATTTTATAGAGTTAACACACACAAAGGTGGTTTAGTTTATGTTTCTCTTTTGTTGTGTCGGTGTATTATTTTTACGTTTTCTAATTAAATTTTGCTAACAAATTTAGCAAATTTACTAGCTAAATTATTGTACTTTTGCGATCGTTTTCATCAAATTACTAGGTTTTGTAAAGAGACCATTCAGATCATTTTGATAAACGAATATCTAATATAAACTTGTTACTCTTTTAAAAATGTCAAATTCTTATGTCATGTAAATTTAAAATGTCATTCCTATCTCATGTTATATTTTTTAACATGTTATATATAATTAAGTTAATGAGCAGTGTTTATAACATATGAGGTAGGGATGAGCACGGTACCGGTCCCGTATCGATCTCGTACTGATTTAGTGGTACCGATTTTTTTCCGAGCATAAATTAGTGGTACCGGTACCGTACCGAACGGGATTCGGGTACCGGTACAGGTATCGGTACCGGTACCGGGAAATCGGGTTTTTCCCCTTTTTTTTAGGAATTTCCCGATTTGGTACCGGTCCCGTACCGAATTAGTGGTCCTGATTTTTTTTCCTCCTTATTTCATAGTACCGGTACCGTACCGTATATCGGGAATCGGTACCGTTTCGGTACGGTACCGGTACGGTTCCGGTTCGGTTCCGAGATTCGGTTCGAAATGCTCATCCCTAATATGAGGTGATATATACACCACTAAAAGTGGTGTGCACACCACTAATCATGCATTTGAATATTGTACTGTGTACATCATTAGTGTAATTTAGTTGTATGCTTTAGTAGTGTACATATCACCACCCTTGTTACATAGTGAGCTAAAAGACACACAAATAGTTAACAAACTCGAATGCACAAAATCTTACAATACAATAAAAACCTTTATGTGCGAACCTTCAGTTCATAAATTTGACTCTCTCCAACCGATAAAAAACCATACGTGGCCACTAATCTACATGCATTGTCACCAACACTTTCCCAAAAACCCACAAATTGAAAATAGTAAACTGACCCATAATAAATACGACCATCGTATATTCGTATCCGCAATGCTAAATAAATGACTTTAACCAAAACTCCATAATAGTAGTAGTCCTTTTATGACCTTCATGTACTTGCCATCCTTCCATTTTCTTCACTAAAACTTTATAACCAAACTTTTTTTTCTTCTAAAAAAAGTTGATATAGTACTACTACGTAATTTACAAGCTTAAAAACAAGTATAAACAAAAACAAGAACAAAGTCGGTAGGAGGCGAGGGAATCTATTAATTAGAGAAGTAATACACGCGTGATATACTAGATTGATCCATGTGAACCCCTCCTCAGACTTCAATTTCTAACGATATTAACTATTCATTTACATGACTTACCCCTTATGTCTATCCCAATATACGAGAACTCACCCTTTACGTAAAGCCCAACTCTACTACACTCCTTTTCATTTTATTTTATAGAGTTAACACACACAAAGGTGGTTTAGTTTATGTTTCTCTTTTGTTGTGTCGGTGTATTATTTTTACGATTTTTCTAATTAAATTTTGCTAACAAATTTAGCAAATTTACTAGCTAAATTATTGTACTTTTGCGATCGTTTTCATCAAATTACTGCAGGTTTTGTAAAGAGACCATTCAGATCATTTTGATAAACGAATATCTAATATAAACTGGTTACTCTTTTAAAAATGTCAAATTCTTATGTCATGTAAATTTAAAATGTCATTCCTATCTCATGTTATATTTTTTTAACATGTTATATATAATTAAGTTAATGAGCAGTGTTTATAACATATGAGGTAGGGATGAGCACGGTACCGGTCCCGTATCGATCCCGTACCGAATTAGTGGTACCGATTTTTTCCCGAGCATAAATTAGTGGTACTGGTACTGTATCGAATGAGATTCGGGTACCGGTACCGGGAAATCGGGTTTTTCCCATTTTTTTTCGGGAATTTCCCGATTTGGTACCGGTCCCGTACCGAATGAGTGGTCCCGATTTTTTTCCTCCTTATTTCATAGTACCGGTACCGTACCGTATATCGAGAATCAGTACCGTTTCGGTACGGTACCGATACGGTTCCGGGATTCGGTTCGAAATGCTCATCCCTAATATGAGGTGATATATACACCACTAAAAGTGGTGTGCACACCACTAATCCTGCATCTAAATGTTGTACTGTGTACATAATCAGTGTAATTTAGTTGTGTGTACACCACTTTTATATCACCACCCTTATTACATGGTGAGCTAAAAGACACACAAATACCTCCCTTATTACGTAGTGAGCTAAAAGACACACAAATAGTTAACAAACTCGAATGCACAAAATCTTACAATACAATAAAAACCTTTATGTGCGAACCTTCAGTTCATAAATTTGACTCTCTCCAACCGATAAAAAACCATACGTGGCCACTAATCTACATGCATTGTCACCAACACTTTCCCAAAAACCCACAAATTGAAAATAGTAAACTGACCCATAATAAATACGACCATCGTATATTCGTATCCGTAATGCTAAATAAATGACTTTAACCAAAACTCCATTAATAGTAGTAGTCCTTTTATGACCTTTATGTACTTGCCATCCTTCCATTTCTTCACTAAAACTTTATAACCAAACTTTTTTTTATTCTAAAAAAAGACTANGACATTATGGAGAATGGGAAACAGGACCAGCCACTTCTCATCACCGGTGACAGTGTGGTGAAAATAAATGGGGTTAGAGATTTTTGCAAGGAGTTTTATATGGAGTCTAAAAAGCTGTGGTATCTTGCTGGACCTGCCATTTTTACGTCACTTTGTCAGTATACAATCGGTGCAACTACGCAGTTGTTTGCTGGACAGCTTGGGACTATCGAACTTGCTGCTGTCTCGGTTGAGAATTCCGTCATTGCTGCCTTCTCTTACTCTATCTTGGTATGTATCATTAACATTACATCACTTTAAAGAATATATAAATTTTACGCTTATATTTCCTTTCTATAAATGCGCATGTAAGTTTTTGTAGATGTTTTTCTTGCCTATAAATTGGAGAAAATATTCATGCTTTTGAGAAAACAGGAATTCCTGTAGTTTTAAGTAAAGAAGTTTTCTGCAAACTCAAAATGCGGTTATTTCTAAATATAACTGGAAAATACAAAGAAGGAAACAACTTTATTTTCTACGAAAGTTTTTGTACAAATCAAGGAAAATAGAAATGACGTTTGAAATGGTTTGTCAACTTTTAACGTATAGGCCACCTATTTATTAAAAATAAACTCATCGGCCGTTCAAATATTGGTTTGTTTTCATTTTCACCGATTCTAGCCAAATTTATGCCCGAAAATTATAAAATATAAAGTAAGGAACTAATCTTTAACATATCCGAGCAATACGAATGAAGTTTGATGTGAAATACCGATTATACCCTTAATTTAAGAGTTAACTTATATTATTAAAAGTATTTTGAAGTGATAAAACTGAAATTTCGTGGCTGATTTTATTCGTATTAGTTTAATATGTTAGTGTTAAGTTCATTATTGTCATTCAATAAATATCCAGATAAAATTTGACGGGAATTGATGTAAACGAAGATAAATACATAGGTGACCTATAAGTTACTTTCATTAAATGAGTTGCCTATATGAGAAAATTTAAAACTTGGGTAGCCTCCCGGTATATTATCCAGAGAGTAAATAATCAGACATATTTTTATGTTTTCCTTGTCTCTTTAATTTGTAAGCCAAGCCATTTTTATCTTTCTATTTTTTGGTTTCTATATTAGAAAATACAAAATCAATTAAGCACATTTTCAAAATTTTTAAGTGTTCTGTAAAGATAAAAAAACAAATTAAAAAAAAAAATCAACTAATTTTTTATTTCGACTTAATTGTCATAATGATTATAATTATGTAAGTGGTTGAGGGTTTGTTTTGTAGAAAAATAATTCAGAGCATGACTTAACACAAATACATAGTGCCTAGGAAGGAGGTGTTTTTTTCTATCATGTCACTGTATTTGTTTCAGCTAAGCCTCAACATGTTTCACTATATATTATGAGTGCGCTTTGATTGTGACATTAAAATGTTGTTTTCACACAAATTATAATTACGTATTAATAATGGCATTGTGTGTTAATATGTCAGCCGAAGTGCGTTCGTCATATATCTATTGAGTGTCTTTGAAGCGATTGTAACATTTACATTTTTTCAAAAAAAATTGAAGTTAATTTAGTTAGGTAAAACAGAATTTCAAGGGTTTGAATGATGAAAACATGCGTGGACTTTAGCAGCAAAAACATCACGATCACTAAATTGGTTGTTGTTTTGTTGGCTTACTTTTATGTTTTTTCAAACATCTATAGAAATTGTTTGGGAATTAAAGGTAATTTAGGAAAAAAAAAAAAAAAAAAAAAAAAAAAAAAAAACTAAATTTTTAGAAAATTAGTGAAAACTTCTTGTTTTAATCAACATTAACCCTTGACAGATATTTCAAAATTTGAAAAACTAAAATGGCATAGATGATTAAGTATTGTAATTTACCACCTTTAAATTTAGGCATAATGTTGTAGATACACCAATCATTTTCCTTCAACTATTAAGTATTGTAATTCACCACCTCTATTTAGCAAATTTCACAAATGTATTCATTACTTATCACCCGACTTACAATTTTATATTTTGGGACATTAAACTAGTGATATTAGTAATAATTTCGATTTTTTGGGACGAGTTTTTCTTTGGCTACTGGCCAATTTATAATGTGTTGTGGTGCATTATGAGAAAAATTATTCAATTGTTATATAGTATAAGTTCTTGTATATAAATATAGTTTGGGATGGGAAGTGCATTAGAGACACTATGCGGACTAGCTTACGGTGCCGGCAGTATCAAAATGCTCGGTATCTACTTGCAAAGATCATGGATTGTTCTCAACACCACAGCCTTAGCCTTAACATTCACCTACATATTCGGTGCCTCAATCCTCCGTATGCTTGGCCAAACACCCGCCATAGCCACAACAGCCGGTGCCTTTGCGATTTGGATGATACCACAGCTATTTGCTTATGCAACCGTTATCCCAATAGCCAAATTTTTACAAGCACAAAGTAACATAATGCCTATGGCATATATTGCTGTTGTGGCTGTTGTAAGTCATGTGTTTTTGAGCTGGTTGCTCATGTTGAAGCTAGGGTGGGGTCTAGCCGGTGCGGCTGTGGTTCTTGATGGGTCGTGGTGGTTCATAACATTGGCTCAGATTATGTATGTTTTGTGGGGTTCATGTGGTGAAGCGTGGTCTGGATTTTTGTGGAAAGCCTTTAGTAATTTGAAGGGGTTCATTCATATTTCTTTTACCACGGCGTTATTGTTTTGGTAAGATTCTATCAAGTTATTTAAGTGCCCATTACTCTAAAATAACTATAAGCAGATAATTAAGCACTAAAAATCAAGCATAGACACCCTCTTTGATGCTTTTTAAATTTTAATATTGGTTACCTTATAGTCATAAAATTTAAATGACAATTACCGCAACGTATGATTTTTCTAATCAGTTGCAATTATCATCTTAAATACAAAGTTTATGTCAGAACTCATTGATGTTTTGCAGCTTGGAGACCGCATATTTCATGGCATTGGTTCTCTTTGCTGGGTACTTCGAGAATCCAGAAGCCTCGGTCGATGCATTATCGGTGTGGTAATGGTTTATCTGTCTCTCTAGTTTCTAGTCTTCGTTTACATTTGGTGACCCGAAACTGAAAAGCGATTTCTTGATTATATACATCTCAAATCTACAAGTTTTCACCTAATCTTTTAATTGTCATCACGATCCGGTCACCTAATTAGTAACTAAGCATGTTTAACATTGGCTTGCATTGCAGTCTCAACATACTAGGATGGGTGGGCACAGTCTCATTGGGACTCAATATAGCCGTAAGGTTTGCACTTAACACCCATTCAAACAATTTTTCTCATAACTTTGACTTCAGCACAACATTCCTAACATGCTTGATTATCATAATTGTCTTTATATAGCGTAAGGGTGTCAAATGAACTCGGATATGGAAGGCCAAGGGCCGCAAGGTTCTCTGTAATAGTCGTGCTCTTAACTTCACTTCTAATTGGACTACTTTCCACAATGGTTCTTCTAGTGTACAAGAATCAATACCCGGTGTATTTTACCAGCAATCCGGAAGTAATGCAACTAGTAGAAGAACTCACGTTGTTGCTCGGAATCAGTATCATAATCAAAAGTGCTCAAATTGCTCTTTTTGGTTCGTCACTCAAATCCAAAATTTTGATAATAACTATTAGTGACGGGTTTCATAACTATAGATGTTGATTAATTACTATACATTGCAGGTGTGGCAATTGGAGCAGGGTGGCAAACCGTGGTTGCTTATATGAACATCGGGTCATATTTAATTGTTGGCATACCGCTGGGTCTTTTGCTAGGGTTTAAGTACGATATGGGTGTCAAGGTATGTCTTCTTTTTTTAATGATACTACTCTAGCAAGTTCAAATTCACCCAAATGTTATAAATTGCTCTCTGCTAATTAATCATTGATTTGTTTTCTATGATAGGGAATATGGTACGGAATGGTTTCGGGAATGTGCACACAATGTTTCTTGCTTCTTATAATGCTTTCCCGAACAAATTGGAACGACGAGGTACAAAGCAAGCTTTATTCTCACATTTCTAATATGAGAAAAACGAAACTACTATAAATATTGAATGAAAACGTTGGTCTCGTTATAAAATGCAGGCGAACGCTACTGAAGACAGAATCAAGCATTGGGGAGGTGACATCCTAGTTAAAGAAGATGATGAAAAAATAGTTTACTGATGACTGAGCCATGGTGCATAAGAGTAATGTGAATATTTGAGTAGAACAATTATAGATATTAGCTTATAACTTATATTACCTATTATATAACTTGTTCCGGTTATAGCTTCCGGAAAATATTTCATCTAGCAAAGAAAACCGAACCTCTAATGCAGGTTTAGAGTTTGGTTAATGCTTGTTTAGAGTTTGGTTTCTTTTGGTTTTGGGTATGCACATGCATATCAATGGAATATTATTTTTCTTTCTTGATATGTCTAATCTTCCTAACCACTTTTTGTTGTTTCATAATACGATGTCGATGAGAGACATAACTACCGGTTTAAGTATCACCTCAGTTTGTGTGAAATCATTTTGGAGACCAAACGGATGATTTGGAGAAAATGGTTGCCAAGATGTATGAATTACCAAATCATTTTTGATCTAACTGGACTTGTGTCTAAAATGATTGCCCAATAAGACCTAACATAGGCATGCTTTGCATATTGGACTCCAAAGCCCATTTAATAATATGTTTTCTTAAGCATTCGATGCATTTCCCTCCAAAGTTTGAAAAGTACATATATGTCGTAAACATTGTTGCTCAAAGCGAAAGGGGGACAATGTTTTGGGTAGGTGCAAAATGTTTTGGATTGTATGTCTTCGTTGTATTTTTCGTTGGTAATCTAGTTGTATTCAGGGTTGTATGCCATCTTTTATTTGTTGGGTTAGTGGTTTAGAGAGGCAAGGGAGTTGTCCTTGTTCTCGTCCTAGCTATACATACTTTTGTGATCACTGATCATCAATATGCTTCACATTTAAAAATAAAAATAAAAATAAATAACCTCTATTTAACTCTGGCTAAACTAGTTCTTGACTCGTTGTAACAAAGCCGTATGAACAATCAACTAATTGACATACAATAAACTCGTGCATTAACATCAAAAGAAAAGATGATAAAACGAAAGTTGGTTCTAAAACTTCAACCCCAAATAACCTTCCAAACAAACGGGGCGTGTTTTTCCCTAGAAAAACATAAAGATCACAGATTTAAAAGAAGTTGTGGTTTATTTTGGTTACGGATTAAAGGGAGCCCTCCGAACCTTGGCGTGTAGCCGACAGCCGGAGGCGGGGGCAGAAGAGTTTAGGTTTTCTGGATTTTAATGGTCTGATACCATGTAAGATGGAATGATGTGTTTATTATTTGATGATTTGATACATACAAATATACATGATATTTATAGAGTCTACCTCTAAACTATTTAGGGTAAATTACCAATCACCCTTAATTCTAGCTAATCAACATTAACAACTAATTTGCCAACTCAATGCGTATCCATATCACACGATTACAGCTTGCACACGATTACAGCTAACACATGAAACAACTATAACTCACGAATCAACACTCAAATATTACAACATGCTAGCTCCATGTCTAATAGTGTAGATGTTTGTATCTCGATTTTGGTTTTTGTGTGTGTGTCTTGGTTTATGTTTCTGTTTGTGTATGTCTCGATTTGTGTTTTTGTTTTTGTGTGTGTTTGTTTTCTCCCGTCCTTTTATGTATGTAGATCCACCAAAACGACGTCGTTTTGCTTAACTACTATATTAAACTGCAGCCTTGAGCCTAAAACGACCGTTTTTCATCCTAAAACGACGTCGTTTGGACCAGTCATCTTACTTATAAACAGTCCAACCCATCTCATAAGCGACGTCGTTTTGCCTTTTCAAAACGCAATCGTTTACTTCGCTATTCTATAAAAGTACTAAAATACTATTTCGAATGAATGGGGAATTAAGTCACTCTTTGATCCGCAAAATAAGGCCTACGCTATGCTTTAAACTGGTATAAGCAAGGTTGCAAAAATCGTGAATCGGTAGTGAGGCGGTCGACCACCTTGTAGCTTGTAATCGGTCTAGGCGGGATTAATCGGTGATTAATC
This sequence comes from Artemisia annua, assembly GCA_014162995.1. Taxonomy (NCBI): domain Eukaryota; kingdom Viridiplantae; phylum Streptophyta; class Magnoliopsida; order Asterales; family Asteraceae; genus Artemisia; species Artemisia annua. The sequence goes on along the minus strand of LBNU01020162.1, from coordinate 83,654 downwards.
GTATTAGCATTTCTGGCAAATTTTGGGTATTTCCGGCAAGTTTTGGGTATTTCCGGCGAGTTTAGGTATTTCCGGCAAGATTTTTTCAAAAAAACAACATGTAATAGACTTAAACAGTTACTAAAAGTGATTAAAATAAGTTTACGGTGAGTTTTGGGTACTTCCGGCAAGATTTGTAGGTTTCCGGCAAGTTCGACCACTATTGACCGCCGTTGACCATGGTTGACCTATTATTAAATCCAGTTACATAAATCGGCAAGATTGGTGGCCCTGTAATGCCTAGGCGGTGATTAATCAGCCTTGTAGACTTTTTTTGGCAACAATGGTTATAAGTGTAAACAAAGACAAGAATAAAAGTCGGTACGAGGCGAGGGAATCTATTTAATTCGAGAAGCAATACACGCGTGACATACTAAGCTCATCTATGTGGAGCCCTCCTCGGACTTCAACTACCAACGAAATTAACTATTAATTTACATAACTCACCCCTTATCTGTATGCCAATTTACCAAAATCACCTTTTACTTATAACCCAACTCTACTACAGTCCTTTCATGCTTTTTATTTTATAGAGTTAACACACACACAAAAGTGGTTTACTTTATGTTTTACTTTTGTTGTGTCAGTGTATTATTTTTACGATTTTCTAGTCATTTTATGCTGTTGAAATTTGCTAACAAGTTTAATAGCTAAATTATTGTTTTTTTTTGCAATCGTTTTTATTCAATTACTGCAGTTTCTTTATGGATTTGTAAAAATAACCATTTAGATCGTTTATATAAACGAATACCTAATAGTGGTTACCTTTTTAAAACTGTCAAAAACATATGTCATATAAATTTATCGTAACTCATGGTATATATTTATAAAAAGTATTTCTTATTACTTTATTTATTTTTCCTGAAATCTTGTCAAATATTTTNTGTTGTGTCAGTGTGTTATTTTTACGATTTTCTATTCATTTTATGCTGTTGAAATTTGCTAACAAGTTTAATAGCTAAATTATTGTTTTTTTTGCAATCGTTTTTATTCAATTACTGCAGTTTCTTTATGGATTTGTAAAAATAACCATTTAGATCGTTTATATAAACGAATACCTAATAGTGGTTACCTTTTTAAAACTGTCAAAAACATATGTCATATAAATTTATCGTAACTCATGGTATATATTTATAAAAAGTATTTCTTATTACTTTATTTATTTTTTCCTGAAATCTTGTCAAATATTTTAGTAAAAAAGCTAGATTTTGATTTTGATTTTGATTTTTAGTATTATTTGTTATATATATAGATACAATTTTGTTTTAGCAAGGATATAATTAAGTTGATGAGCAGTTTTTATAACATAGTGAGCTAAAAGACACACAAATAATTCACGAACTCGAATGTTCAAAATCTTAAAATACAATAAAAACTTTTATCTGCGAACCTCATTTCATAAAGTTGAGTACTCTAACCCAATTTTCATGCAAGTCAAAAATTCTAACCGATAAAAACCCATACGTGGCCACTAATCCGCATGCATTGTCACCAACACTTTCCCAAAAACCCACAAATTTTAAAAAGGCAGAATTGCATATATATCCCTCCGAAAATGAATAATTGCATATATATCCTTTTTACAAGTTTTTGATACACATAGTACAATGGTTTTTATGCATGCTTTGGATATATATGCAATTATGCATTTTCGGAAGGATATATATGCAAAAACCCCAATTAAAAATAGTAAACTCACCCAAAATAAATACGACCGTCGTATATTCGTATCCGTAATGCTAAATAAACGACTTTAACCATAACTCCATAATAGTCCTTTTATGACCTTTATGTACCTTACCATATATCCTTTCATTTTCTTCACACACCCCCTCTATTCTTTCCACTCTTTGTTATAACAAACCAGACTTTTTTCTTCTAAAAAAAAGTCGACATGATGGAGAATGGGAAGCGGCACCAATTACCACTTCTCACCACCGGTGACAGTGGGGTGAAAATAAATGGGGTTAGAGATTTTTGCAAGGAGTTTTATATGGAGTCTAAAAAGCTGTGGTATCTTGCTGGACCAGCCATTTTTACGTCACTTTGTCAGTATACAATCGGTGCAACTACACAATTGTTTGCTGGACAGCTTGGGACTATCGAACTTGCTGCTGTCTCGGTTGAAAATTCTGTCATTGCTGCCTTCTCTTACTCCATCTTGGTATGTATCATTAACATTACAATTTCGGGAATGTGCACACAATGTTTCTTGCTTCTTATAATGCTTTCCCGAACAAATTGGAACGACGAGGTACAAAGCAAGCTTTATTCTCACATTTCTAATATGAGAAAAACGAAACTACTATAAATATTGAATGAAAACTTTGGTCTCGTTATAAAATGCAGGCGAACGCTACTGAAGACAGAATCAAGCATTGGGGAGGTGACATCCTAGTTAAAGAAGATGATGAAAAAATAGTTTACTGATGACTGAACCATGGTGCATAAGAGTAATGTGAATATTTGAGTAGAACAATTATATAACTTGTTCCGGTTAGCTTCCGGAAAATATTTCATCTAGCAAAGAAAACCGAACCTCTAATGCAGGTTTAGAGTTTTGGTTAATGCTGGTTTAGAGTTTGGTTTATTTTGGTTTTGGGTATGCACATGCATATCAATGGAATATTATTTTTCTTTCTTGATATGTCTAATCTTCCTAACCACTTTTTGTTGTTTCATAATACGATGTCGATGAGAGACATAACTACCGGTTTAAGTATCACCTCAGTTTGTGTGAAATCATTTTGGAGACCAAACGGATGATTTGGAGAAAATGTTTGCCAAGATGTATGAATTACCAAATCATTTTTGATCTAACTGGACTTGTGTCTAAAATGATTGCCCAATAAGACCTAACATAGGCATGCTTTGCATATTGGACTCCAAAGCCCATTTAATAATATGTTTTCTTAAGCATTCGATGCATTTCCCTCCAAAGTTTGAAAAGTACATATATGTCGTAAACATTGTTGCTCAAAGCGAAAGGGGGACAATGTTTTGGGTAGGTGCAAAATGTTTTGGATTGTATGTCTTCGTTGTATTTTTCGTTGGTAATCTAGTTGTATTCAGGGTTGTATGCCATCTTTTATTTGTTGGGTTAGTGGTTTAGAGAGGCAAGGGAGTTGTCCTTATTCTCGTCCTAGCTATACATACTTTTGTGATCACTGATCATCAATATGCTTCACATTTAAAAATAAAAATAAAAATAAATAACCTCTATTTAACTCTGGTTAAACTAGTTCTTGACTCGTTGTAACAAAGCCGCATGAACAATCAACTAATTGACATACAATAAACTCGTGCATTAACATCAAAAGAAAAGATGATAAAACGAAAGTTGGTTCTAAAACTTCAACCCCAAATAACCTTCAAACAAACGGGGCGTGTTTTTCCCTAGAAAAACATAAAGATCACAGATTTAAAAGAAGTTGTGGTTTATTTTGGTTACGGATTAAAGGGAGCCCTCCGAACCTTGGCGTGTAGCCGGCAGCCGGAGGCGGGGGCAGAAGAATTTAGGTTTTCTGGATTTTAATGGTCTGATTCCATGTAAGATGGAATGATGTGTTTATTATTTGATGATTTGATACATACAATATACATGATATTTATAGAGTCTACCTCTAAACTATTTAGGGTAAATTACCAATCACCCTTAATTCTAGCTAATCAACATTAACAACTAATTTGCCAACTCAATGCGTATCCATATCACACGATTACAGCTTGCACACGATTACAGCTAACACATGAAACAACTATAACTCACGAATCAACACTCAAATATTACAACATGCTAGCTCCATGTCTAATAGTGTAGATGTTTGTATCTCGATTTTGGTTTTTGTGTGTGTGTCTCGGTTTATGTTTCTGTTTGTGTATGTCTCGATTTGTGTTTTTGTTTTTATGTGTGTTTGTTTTCTCCCGTCCTTTTATGTATGTAGATCCACCAAAACGACGTCGTTTTGCTTAACTACTATATTAAACTGCAGCCTTGAGCCTAAAACGACCGTTTTTCATCCTAAAACGACGTCGTTTGGACCAGTCATCTTACTCATAAACAGTCCAACCCATCTCATAAGCGACGTCGTTTTGCCTTTTCAAAACGCAATCGTTTACTTCGCTATTCTATAAAAGTACTAAAATACTATTTCGAATGAATGGGGAATTAAGTCACTCTTTGATCCGCAAAATAAGGCCTACGCTATGCTTTAAACTGGTATAAGCAAGGTTGCAAAAATCGTGAATCGGTAGTGAGGCGGTCGACCACCTTGTAGCTTGTAATCGGTCTAGGCGGGATTAATCGGTGATTAATCGTATTAGCATTTCTGGCAAATTTTGGGTATTTCCGGCAAGTTTTGGGTATTTCCGGCGAGTTTAGGTATTTCCGGCAAGATTTTTTCAAAAAAACAACATGTAATAGACTTAAACAGTTACTAAAAGTGATTAAAATAAGTTTACGGTGAGTTTTGGGTACTTCCGGCAAGATTTGTAGGTTTCCGGCAAGTTCGACCACTATTGACCGCCGTTGACCATGGTTGACCTATTATTAAATCCAGTTACATAAATCGGCAAGATTGGTGGCCCTGTAATGCCTAGGCGGTGATTAATCAGCCTTGTAGACTTTTTTTGGCAACAATGGTTATAAGTGTAAACAAAGACAAGAATAAAAGTCGGTACGAGGCGAGGGAATCTATTTAATTCGAGAAGCAATACACGCGTGACATACTAAGCTCATCTATGTGGAGCCCTCCTCGGACTTCAACTACCAACGAAATTAACTATTAATTTACATAACTCACCCCTTATCTGTATGCCAATTTACCAAAATCACCTTTTACTTATAACCCAACTCTACTACAGTCCTTTCATGCTTTTTATTTTATAGAGTTAACACACACACAAAAGTGGTTTACTTTATGTTTTACTTTTGTTGTGTCAGTGTATTATTTTTACGATTTTCTAGTCATTTTATGCTGTTGAAATTTGCTAACAAGTTTAATAGCTAAATTATTGTTTTTTTTTGCAATCGTTTTTATTCAATTACTGCAGTTTCTTTATGGATTTGTAAAAATAACCATTTAGATCGTTTATATAAACGAATACCTAATAGTGGTTACCTTTTTAAAACTGTCAAAAACATATGTCATATAAATTTATCGTAACTCATGGTATATATTTATAAAAAGTATTTCTTATTACTTTATTTATTTTTCCTGAAATCTTGTCAAATATTTTAGTAAAAAAGGATATAATTAAGTTGATGAGCAGTTTTTATAACATAGTGAGCTAAAAGACACACAAATAATTCACGAACTCGAATGTTTCAAAATCTTAAAATACAATAAAAACTTTATGTGTGAACCTCATTTCATAAAGTTGAGTACTCTAACCCAATTTTCATGCAAGTCAAAAATTCTAACCGATAAAAACCCATACGTGGCCACTAATCCGCATGCATTGTCACCAACACTTTCCCAAAAGCCCACGAATTAAAAATAGTAAACTCACCCAAAATAAATACGACCGTCGTATATTCGTATCCGTAATGCTAGATAAACGACTTTAACCATAACTCCATAATAGTCCTTTTATGACCTTTATGGTCCATATATCTTTTCATTTTCTTCACACACCCTCTATTCTTTCCACTCTTTGTTATAACAAACCAGACTTTTTTCTTCTAAAAAAAAGTTGACATTATGGAGAATGGGAAGCAGCACCAATTACCACTTCTCACCACCGGTGACAGTGGGGTGAAAATAAATGGGGTTAGAGATTTTTGCAAGGAGTTTTATATGGAGTCTAAAAAGCTGTGGTATCTTGCTGGACCGGCCATTTTTACGTCACTTTGTCAGTATACAATCGGTGCAACTACACAATTGTTTGCTGGACAGCTTGGGACTATCGAACTTGCTGCTGTCTCGGTTGAAAATTCTGTCATTGCTGCCTTCTCTTACTCTATCTTGGTATGTATCATTAACATTAAATCACTTTAAGGAATATATAAATTTTACACTTTTATTTTCTTTCTATATTTACGCATGTAAATTTTTGTAGATGTTTTTCGTGCCTATAAATTGGAGAAAATATTCATCTTTTTGCTTTTTTGAAACAAATTAAAGTTTTAAGTAAAAAAGTTTTCTGAAAACTCAAAATGCGCTCATTTCTAAATTATAAACGGAAAATACAAAGAATGAAACAACTTGTTTGCTACAAAAGTTTTCGTACAAATTTTAATCAAGGATAACAGAAATGACGTTTGAATTAGTTTTTCTCCGAAAATTTATTTACAAAAATGTATTCTTATATTTTTCAATATATCGGAGTAAATAATCGAAGATATTTTTTATGTTTTACTTGTCTCTTTTGTAAGCCAAGCCATTTTTTTTTCTTTTTTTCTTTTTGTTTCTATATTAGAAATACAAAATCCATTAAGCACGTTTTCTAAAGTGTTTTGTAAAGATAGATAACACACAAAAAATAAAATAAATAAATAAATAATAAAATACAGCTAAGGTGATTTTTGATTTCGACTTAATTGTCATAATCGAGAAGATTACAATTATGTAAGTGGTTGAGGGTTTTTTTTTTTTTTTTTTTTTTTTTTTTTTTTTTTTTTTTTTTTTTTTTTTTTTTTTTTTTTTTTTTTTTTTTTTTTTTTTTTTTTTTTAATATTAAGTGGTTGAGGGTTTGTACGTATGTTAAAAAAAAATTCATAGCATGACTTAACATAAATGCTAAAATTCATAGTGCTTTAGGAATTGAAGGAGGTGATTTTTCTATCATGTCACTGTATTTGTTTCACTATATTTTGAGTGGGCAAGCCGGTAAAGCCTATATCTTTGATTGTGACATTAAAATTTTGTTTTCACACAAATTATAATTGCCATGGCATTGCGTGTGAATATGTCAACCGAAGTGCGTTCGTCATATATCTATTGAGTGTTTAGAACCCTCTGAATTGATTGTAACATTTACATTTTTTTTTTCAAAAACAGGTGAAACACAATTTCAAGGGTTTGAATTATGAAGATTGTAACATTTACATTTTTTTAAAAAACATTGAAGTTAATTTAGTTAGGTGAAACACAATTTCAAGGGTTTGAATTATGAAGGTTGTAACATTTACATTTTTTGTAAAAAAAACATTGTAGTTAATTTAGTTAGGTGAAACACAATTTCAAGGGTTTGAATTATGAAAACATGCGTGGACTTTAGCAACAAAAATTGTTTGGGAATTAAAGGTACTTTAGAAAAAGAAAAAGGAAGAAGAAAGAACAAACTAATTTTTTAGAAAAATAGTGAAAACTTGTTTTAATCAACATTAACCCTTAATGGATATTCCGGAATTTGAAAAACAAGAATGACATAGATGATTATCTCAGGCTCTCAGCCTTTTGAATTAAGACATAATGTCGTAGATACACAAATCATTTTCCTTTGAAAAATAAGTATTGTAATTTACCACCTATATTTAGCCAATTTGACAAACGTATCACAACTTACAATGACGCACAAATTATAATTGCGTATTAATCATGGCATTGCGTGTGAATATGTCAACCGAAGTGAGTTCGTCATATATCTATTGAGTGTTTAGAACCCTCTGAATTGATTGTAACATTTACATTTTTTTTCAAAAGCAGGTGAAACACAATTTCAAGGGTTTGAATTATGAAGATTGTAACATTTACATTTTTTTAAAAAAACATTGAAGTTAATTTAGTTAGGTAAAACACAATTTCAAGGGTTTGAATTATGAAGATTGTAACATTTACATTTAAAAAACAACATTGAAGTTAATTTAGTTCGGTGAAACACACTTTCAAGGGTTTGAATTAAAGGTACTTTAAAAAGAAAAAGGAAGAAGAAAGAACAAACTAATTTTTTAGAAAAATAGTGAAAACTTGTTGTTTTAATCAACATTAACCCTTAATGGATATTTCGGAATTTGAAAAACAAGAATGACATAGATGATTAACTATCTCAGGCTCTCAGCCTTTGAATTTAGACATAATGTCGTAGATACACAAATCATTTTCCTTTGAAAAATAAGTATTGTCATTTACCACCTATATTTAGCCAATTTGACAAACGTATCACAACTTACAATTTTATATTTTGGGACATTAAACTAGCAATATTAGCAATACTTTTGAATTTTTGGGAAGAATTTTTCTTTGGCTACTGGCCAATTTATAATGTGTTGTAGTGCATTATGAGAAAAATTATTCAATTGTTATATCGTCTAAGTTCTTGTATATATATAGTTTGGGATGGGAAGTGCATTAGAGACACTATGTGGACAAGCTTACGGTGCTGGCAATATCAAAATGCTCGGTATCTACCTACAAAGATCATGGATTGTTCTCCACACTGCAGCCTTAGCCTTAACATTCACCTACATATTTGGTGCCTCAATCCTCCGTATGCTTGGCCAAACACCCGCAATAGCCACAGCAGCCGGTGCCTTTGCGATTTGGATGATACCACAGCTATTTGCTTATGCAACCGTTGTCCCAATAGCCAAATTTTTACAAGCACAAAGTAACATAATGCCTATGGCATATATTGCTGTAGTGGCAGTTGTAAGTCATGTGTCTTTGAGCTGGTTACTCATGTTGAAGCTAGGGTGGGGTTTAGCCGGTGCGGCTGTGGTTCTTGATGGGTCTTGGTGGTTCATAACATTGGCTCAGATTACGTATGTTTTGTGGGGCACAAGTGGCGAAGCGTGGTCTGGATTCTCGTGGAAAGCCTTTAGTAATTTGAAGGGGTTCCTTCATATTTCTTTTACCACGGCGTTATTGTTTTGGTATGATTCTATGAAGTTATTTAAGTGCCCATTACTCTAAAATAACTATAAGCAGATAAGCACTTAAATAATCAACATAGACACCCTCTTTGATGCTTTTTAATATATAATATTGGTTACCTTATAGTCATAAAATTTAAATGACAGAATTACAGCAACGTACGATTTTTCTAATCAGTTGCAATTATTATCTTAAATATAAACTTTATGTTAGAACTCATTGATGTTTTGCAGCTTGGAGACGTCGTACTTCATGGCGTTGGTTCTCTTTGCCGGGTACTTCGAGAATCCAGAAGCCTCGGTCGATGCATTATCGGTGTGGTAATGGTTTATCTGCCTCTCTAGTTTCTAGTCTTCGTTTACATTTGGTGACCCGAAACTAAAAAGCAATTTCATGATTAGATACATCTCAGATCGACCAGTTTTCACCAAATCTTTTAATTATCAACACTATCCAGTCACCTAATTAGTAAATAAGCACGTGTAACATTGGTACTTCCATTGCAGTCTCAACATATTAGGATGGGTGGGCACAGTCTCATTAGGACTCAATATTGCCGTAAGGTTTGCGCTTCACCCCCGTTCAGACAATTATTCTTATAACTTATGACTTCAGGACAACTTTCCTAACATGCTTGATTATCATAATTGTCTTTATATAGCGTGAGGGTGTCAAATGAACTCGGATACGGAAGGCCAAGGGCCGCAAAGTTCTCTGTAATAGTCGTGGTCTTAACTTCACTTCTAATTGGACTACTTTCCACAGCGGTTCTTCTAGTGTACAAGAAACAATACCCGGTGTATTTTACCAACAGTCCGGAAGTAATGCAACTAGTAGAAGAACTCACATTGTTGCTCGGAATCAGTATCATAATAAGAAGTGCTCAATATTCTCTTTTTGGTTTGTCACTCAAATCCCAAATTTTGATAATAACTATTAGTGACGGGTTTTATAACTTTAGATGTTGATTAAGTACTGTATATTGCAGGCGTGGCAATTGGAGCAGGGTGGCAAACCGTGGTTGCTTACATGAACATCGGGTCATATTTTATTGTTGGCATTCCGTTGGGTCTTTTGCTAGGGTTTAAATACGATATGGGTGTTAAGGTATGTCTTTTTTTCTTTTTCTTTTTTTTTTTTTTTTTTTTTTTTTTTTTTTTAATTGATCTTAGCAAGTTCAAATTAATACAAATGTTATAAATTGCTTTATGCTAACTGGTAAGTAATCATTCATTTATTTCTATGATACTTAGGGAATATGGTACGGAATGGTTTTGGGAATGTGCACGCTGTGTTTTTTGTTGCTTTATATGCTTTCCCGAACAAATTGGAACCACGAGGTACAAAGCAAGCTTTATTCTCTCACATTTCTAAAATGAGAAACACGAATCTACTATAAGTATTGAATGAAAACGTTGGTCTCACTATAAAATGCAGGCGAAAGCTGCTGAAGACAGAATCAAGCATTGGGGAGGTGACATCCGAGTTAAAGAAGACGAAGAAAGAATAGTTTACTGATGACTGAACCATGGTGCACAAGAGTAATGTGAATATATGAGTAGAACAATTATAGATGTTAGCTTATAACTTATATTACCTATTATATAACTTGTTCCGGTTAACTTCCGGAAAATATTTCATCTAGCAAAAAGGGCTAATGGCCTTCAAATGTATCATAGTTGTCATGATTTTCTTCTAATGTATCGAACAAATGTTCTTTTTGCCATTTTATGTACTAAACTTGATATTTATTTATTTATTTATTTATTTTTATTTTTTTTTACTTTATGATCATTTTGCCCCTCATTTTAATTAACCCGGGAGGGGCAAAATAGTACACAAAGAATACCAAAAAATCAAGTTTAGTGCATAGAATAGCAAAAAAATTTGTTCGATACATATAGAAGGAAATCATGACAACTATGATACATTGTCGTGTAATTCGCCCTAAAAACAACCGAGCCGCTAATGCTGGTTTAGAATTTGGTTTATTTTGGCTTTTGGGTATGAACATGCATATCAATGGAATCTTATTTTTCTTTCTTGATATGTCTAATCTTCCTAACCATTTTTTGCTGTTTCATAATACGATGTCGATGACAGAAATAACTACCGGTATAAGTATCACACTATCACCTCAGTTTGTGTGAAATCATTTGGGAGACCAAATGGATATTTTGGACAAAATGGTTGTCACGAACTCACGATGTATGAAACTATGAATGCCAAATCATTTTGTGCTAACTGGACTTGTGTGAGTGTGTCTAAAATGATTGCCCAATAAGACCTAGCATATGCATGCTTTGCATATTGGACTCTAAAGCCCATTTAAGCAGTCGATGCATTTCCCTCCAAAGTTTGAAAAGTACATATGTGTCGTAAACATTATTGCTCAAAGCGGAAGGGGGACAATGTTTTGGGTAGGTGCAAAATGTTTTGGATTGTATGTCTTTGTTGTTTTTTTTCGTTGGCAATCTAGTTGTATTCAGGGTTGTGTGTCATCTTTTTAGAGAAGCAAGGGAGTTGTCCTTGTTCTCTTCCTAGCTATATGTTTTTGTAATCGTTAATATACTTCACATTTTTATAAAAGATAATCTCTATTTAAAGCTGGCTAAACTAGTTCTTGACTCATTGTAAAATGTGTGTTCACGTAGTTTTGGTAAATATAAGCTATTTTGATTGAAACTATGGAATATAAGTATTAGAACTATAATTTGACTTGTTCGTTAATCAACACATAATTACGATATATAGAATCCCTGAAGATTATTATAGATACTGGCTAGGCCTATCAATAAATAACATATCATTAATAAAGCCCAAAGACAGGGCCATCCCATGGATTTTGGGTGGCCTGTTCAGTAAAGAATTGGGCCCCTTATGCATACACCGCCCCAACGGACTGAGACTTTAACCATCGTTTCAAACATTATCCATAACATTGTAATAAACACCACTTTCAAGGAAGGATCTTTTATCTTAACTACTTATTTGACCCTTTGTTCGATATTCATAAGCAGGCAATCTATTATCTATGTATCAAAACAGTAAAAGCTTATTCTTGCACTTAACTTGTAAAGAAAATAAAAGGCATAAAATAATTAATAGAAAAAAGTTACCTGCAGTCGCAAAGATGATTTGGGATTTTGGGAGATCGATACTTGTCAGTTTGTGAATTCCAATGAATAACAAACGAATAAAGGACTCTTTGTTTTATAGCAATTGTATATTAAATTTGACTTCAACTTGGATAGGGAATTGGGCCTATCTCTAATATGACTGCACAAAATTTTGGTGCCCCTACAAAACAACGGGCCCTGTGCAAGTGCACATATGGCACACCCCAATATCCGGGCCTGCCCAAAGGCTTTCATAAGCAAATAATCGTCTAACACTCCCTTCTAGTTTGAGAGAGTGAGGATCAAACACTCAAACTATTACAAAAATCTTCAAAAAGTGCAGACGGAAACCCTCTGGTGAATATGTCAGCATAATTGTAACGTGATGGCACATGAAGAACACGAACCTGACCCTGAGCAGCCATGTCACGAACAAAATGTATATCTATCTGATAACATCAAATAAATACATTTTATTGCCATCATTTGTCCTACATATTTTACTTGTTTTATATCATTATGTATGAGAATTGATACTTAATCATTTACTTTTGTAATTCTCAGTTATAAAAAAGCATTTGGTGAAAGTTAACGATTTTAGACGTAAAATGGAGTAAAATGGATCAAGTTGGAAAAGTCTACTAAACTGAAGGAAGATACGCCGTACGACCATACTTAGATTAATTCGAAGACCATTACTTGACATTGAAGAATGCGCTGCATGTATTTCTCTCATGCGCCGTATATGAAACCTTGGTCAACGAAGAAGATCTGACTTATCTACTCCAGATATGCCGCATGATATTCCTAACATACGACGCATCATTCTCAAGACTTCACCAAAGATTATCCAAGATACTGAAGGACATGTGCCGCATAGAGATTCAAGTTACGCCGCATCTGAAGACGGTGTACGAATATTCCAGAATATAATAATCTTGGACCCCACGCGAAGTTAAGTGCATGCGCCGCATCTACTTAGTTGATGCGCCTCTTCGAACCCTCAGGCAGAAACTATAAATACCCTATTAGATAGCCAAATTTTGTGTGTTACAAAGTGCAATACTAACCCTAAGGTGAAGAATACAAACGAAAAGGCAACACAAGACACCACCAAATGAAGATTTCAGAGCGGTAAGAAGGTCCTTCTTGTGTTTTAATTCATTAAGTAGTTTTGTTTTATTGTAATAGTACACTATAATCCATCAGGATTGTTGGGCTTGTGACTGCCATATTGCTCCCATTTATATTGCTTTCCCATCGATTAATAGTTTATTTGATGTTTATTTGGTTCTTATTATATGTGCATTGATAACCTCTGTGTCTAGTTGTGGCTTGTTTGCGCTGCTATACGCCTCCCACGATTACTTCACTAGCATTATAAGTTACTGTAAGCCCTTAAAAAAGGTTAAATAATATAGACATACGTAATCATTAAGAGTTTACTCGCCTATAATCAAGATACCAACGAGAGAGAAGAGATTTTAGCACTCATCATATAAAACTAGCAATAAAACAAGTGACAAGCTACTTAATCATTCGTCAGGCCTCTTATCTGTATATCGTTATCTATCTGTGTACGTGTTCGCCATTAGTGTATTTGATCCATAGTTTAAGTACCATTATAATCAACTCAAATCGTGTCAGTCTCTCAGATTGAACCCCCTTGAGTTATATTAGGTTAATTAGAACTAACTTAGAAATTAAAATATTGATAGACATTCTATGTATTACGTTCCACTCTTAGTGATCGACACTCTACTTACCAACTAGCTACATTGATTAGGTACACTGCTCGTTAGTGTGTGTTATAGGCTAAGTCGGCTAAATATAAATTTAAAACTTGATAAGAATAAAAATTCTATTCTACAACGATCTACACACGCATCAAGTTTTTGGCGCCGCTGCCAGGAAGTGAATTATTAATATCTGTTTATCTGTTAGTATTTTAATTAGGTTTTTAACTTATTTAGTTTTTTAGTTTTTAGATTTTTAAATGCTAACTTTATTGTGTATTAGTTTGATTGCATTAATTATAATATTCTGCATATTTATTGTTTCCTGGTTGTTTATTTTTTGTAATTTTTGTGCTTTTCATTTTTGTATATTTTTCTGCATTGTTTAGTTGCTGCTCTATTTTGCTGATCTAAATGATACGGCACATCTGTTTTCACAGATATGGCGTATTACGTTTTTATTTTACGAACAGTGCATCTTATTTAATAATTCGAGTACGACGCATCTATCCCCTAGATACGGCGTATTCTGTTTTTAATCAGAATTTTTCAAAACCCTAAACGCCATACGGCGCATGAGTTTTTCAAAAAGCTTGTATTTGAAACTTAACGAACATACGGCGTATTAGCTTTTGCTCATACGACGCATTTATTTTTATAATTATAAGCAATTTGGTAAATTAGAGATACGGCGTACTGATTTTATTAGTGCGGCGTATTGATTTTTTGAAATAAAAGTCTGAGTGTTTTTAACGTACGGCATATCCAATTTATAGGATACGGCGCATCATTTGCAGATATCAGCAACTTTTATTTTCCGTATCCCGAACTGAAAAATTTTAACCGTCTTTCCTGTTTCCTAGAAAGTTTTTACTTTGAAGCCTCTTTTGTTTGTCTTACAGGGATAATTATTGATATTTTCCCGAACTGGTTCGGAGGCCCTAGAATCAAACTTGCTATAGACAAGGTCATATCAAGGTTCGCTCACGAAAGCGAAAAGGAGCATTATGAGGTCGAAACTTTTATCAAAGAATTCAAGACCACCAATGAACTGTTGCTGAAAGAACATAACAATGTGATTGAAGATTTGACGATTAAAGTGCACCAATTGTCAAAAGTTATTAAGGAAGCTCTGTTCGAAAGGAAAGACTTGAAAGGAATTACGACAAGGGGTGGTAAATCTACCTTTCAGATTGGTGAAACCTCCGAGGTTAACAAAGATAGCAATACGCCCCTAGAGCTGAACATAGTGAACCTGAAATACCTAAAGAAATTGATAGAGAACCTGAGATCATGAAGGAGCCCATAATAGAACCTACACGAGCTACCTTTCCTTTCCCTAACCGATTAAGGAAAGAAAAAGAAGACACTTATCAGCCGAAATTCCTGGAAAATCTCAAGCAACTACAACTCAGCATCCCATTTATCGAAGCTCTTGTCCAAATGCCAAAGTTTGTCGAATATCTGAAAAGTTTACTTACCAACAAGTCCAAGCTTGAAGAGGCATGTACTTTGACGATAATTGAAAGAAGTTCGACAGTCTTGCTCAATAAACTACCTTTAAAAGAAAAGGATCCAGGGAGTTTCACTATTCCCTGCCAAATCAATAATTTACATATTGGAAATGCTTTAGCTGATCTAGGAGCTAGTATATTGGGAATTATTATCAACCAGACTTAAATCTGTTAGTGATATTGTTAAGTCTGGTAGGCTAGTTAGTACTGCCAGTACTAAGTTAAGTCTGGCAGTCATAGTTAAGTCTGTTAGTATTTTATTTAGTTAAGTCTGTTTATGTTTAACAGAATAGATATCTTAGGAGATATATTAGGGAAGGATATGAACGTATATTAGATATCTTAGGAGAATATACGTTTATCCTTTCACACGTTTTGTAGCATTAAGGTTTCCTTAGAGTATAAAAGGAACCCCACGGCATTGTATTATATGTCAGTCCCAAGATTAATAGAAAATACAAAGTTAGTTAATTATTGTGTTCTTCATATTGTTTGTGTTAAGATTCCGCATTACACTTAAACATTCATTGTTAAGAGTTTCTCGCATAGCTAGTTTGGATTTATCCAAGTTATCTATTGTCTTACAAAGGATGCTTAGATCCATAACTTTAGACCTACAAGTGGTATCAGAGCCTATAGAGGGACTCTGAGTTTGAAGAAACACAAAACAACAAGCTTTCATTCACTCAAAACTCTCAAAAATGTCAAAACCTATCACTGATGTGTTCTCTGAACATCAAAGTGATGATGAAGTGTCAAAACATGATGATGATGTGTGAGAAACCAGTAAACCAAAACAACAACAATAAATCATTCCTGCTACAACCACCATCTCAAATATTAAACTCCCAATTCTGAAGAAGGAGGAGTATGATATATGGGCTATGGAGATGGAACATTATCTGGAGTACATTGATAATTAAATAATATGATTTGTTTATAGATCATTTTTCGCATTATTTATAGGTGTATCCTTTATGCAATAAGTTTGATGCTTTGTCTAAATTTATTCATTTTCATGATTTTGTTAAGAACCAATTTAATTGTGGTATTAAATATTTGCAATGTGATCATGGGGACGATATTTGCATCTAATGGTATTACCATTCGTTTCTCTTGTCTGAAAACATCCCAAGAAAATGGCAAATCTGAAAGGATGATACGTACCATTAATAACCTCATTCGCACACTTTTATTTCAAGCACACTTACCACCTACCTTTTGGGTTGAAGCACTTCACATGGCAACCTATCTCCTAAACATTATACCGTCTACTGCTATAAACAATGAAATTCTTCATACTCGCCTTTACAAAACCACACCAAACTACACAGATCTTCATTTCTTTGGTTGCCCTTGTTACCCTCACATCAACACCAATCACAAGCTAGAACTGCGTGCCACACCAACTATTTTTCTCAGGTATCCCACAAACGAACGTGGCTATGGGTGTCTCAATCTAAACACCAACAAGATCATCCTCTCTCGTCATGTTAACTTTGATGAGACGGTATTTCCTTACGGATCTATCACTCCTAATTTATCACCTTCATACAACTTCCTTGACACATTACCTAATATCATTCAACAATATCTACTTAACACTTCCATTACACCACCCATGCCAACCACTTTACAACCTCATATGCCACAACAATCCTCTGCCCAACCTATTAACCATACCACCACCCAATTCGCGCAAACTAAACAACCCATTACGCCTGGCCCAAACCCCAATTCCACCTCATAACCCGGTATGCCACTCGCCTCAACCCAATCCACTGGTATTGTTTCACCGGCACCACATCCCACTCCCTATCCCAATCCCAATCCCGTGTCGACTCACCCCATGGTCATTTGCTTTCGTGTTGGTTCTAACTGTCCTACCCAATGTTTTACCATAAATGTGTCCACTATTTCACCGCTTCCCAAGTCATACACCCATGCGTTTAATGACCAAAATTGGTATAGTGCTATGATAGATGAATATAATGCATTGATTAAAAATAATACTTGGATTCTTGTGCCTCGACCACCGGACGCGAACCTTGTTCATTCTATGTGGCTTTTTCGATACAAGCATATGCATATGGTAGTATTAACCGCTACAAAGCTCGCCTTGTGGCGAATGGCAGTACACAACTTACATGTATTGATGTTGATGAGACATTTAGTCTGGTTGTCAAACCAGCTACTATACGTACAATTCTGAGTCTTGCTATTTCTCGACATTGGCATGTTCATCAGCTTGATGTCAAGAATGCATTTCTGCTTGGTTTCTTATCTGAGATTGTTTATATGCACCAGCCTCCTGGCTTTCGGGATCCTAACCATCCTAATCATGTTTGTCTTTTACAGTTTCATTATATGGGCTTAAACAGGCTCCTCAGGTCTGGTTTCAGCGGTTTGCTGCTCATGCTGCTCGAGTTGGGTTTCATCATAGTCGGTGTGACTCCTCGCTTTTTTTATCGACAAGGATCGGATACTGCTTATTTATTGTTATATGTTGATGATATAGTTTTGACTGCATCCTCAACTACTCTTCTATAGTAGGTTATTGCTTCTCTTCATGCAGAATTTTCCATGTCTGATCTTAGCCCTCTTAATTATTTTCTGGGTATTTCTATGACTCGTACTACTTCTAGGATGTTTTTATCCCAACAGAAGTATGCCACTGAGGTGCTTAAGCGTGTTGGTATGCTTACTTGCAATCCCTGTCATGCTCTAGTTGACACCGATTCCAAGCTTGCTGCTAATGGCGATCATGTTTCTGACCCTACATTGTATCACAGTCTTGTGGGTGCCCTTCAATATCTTACTTTTACCAGGCATGATATATCTTATGTTGTTCAGCATGTGTGTCTTTTTATGCATGACCCTAGAGAGCCTCATTTATCTGCTCTCAAGCGGATGTTACGTTATGTTCGGGGCACATTGACTTTTGGATTACAGCTTTATGCATCTTTGACATCTTCTTTGATTGTTTATTCAGATGCAGATTGGGCCGGCTGCCCACTACGCGCAGGTCCACTTATGGTTACTGTGTTTTTCTTGGCAACAATCTTCTCTCTTGGTCATCCAAGCGACAGTTTACTCTTTCTCATTCGAGTGCTGAGGCTGAGTATAGGGGTGTTGCCAATGTTGTTAAGGAGACTTGTTGGTTGCGTAAGCTATTACATGAGCTTCATACACCACTTTCTACGGCTACGATTGTTTATTGTGACAATGTGAATGTTGTCTACCTTTTTTCTAATCTCGTACAACATATAGTAAAACCTCTGTAAATTAATACTCGATAAATTAATAACCTCGATAAAATTAATAATTTGTCCAGTCCCAACTTGGGACCAGTACAAATTTAGACCTCAATCGATAAAATAATAAGATAATAATTTTTTTGAAACCACAATGTATATATATTAGTCCCAACGAAATTATAAATTACTCCCTCCGTCCCAAAATAAGTGTCCAGTTTGACTTTTCAGAGTCAAACTGGTTCAACTTTGACCATATCTATTTTTGCGGGTGTTTCATAATACTTGATGAAAAATATATGAATGGATTGGATTTTAAGTGTATTTTTCATTGGTATAATTTTTCATCAAGTATTATATAACACACAAAAAATATTTAAGGTCAAAGTTTAACCAGTTTGACTCTGAAAAGTCAAACTGGACACTTATTTTGGGACGGAGGGAGTAATAATTACTAAAAAAATCCATATATATGTATATGTTTGTGTGTGAGAGAGAGATACACTTCAAAATCTTAATATTGTTTAGTAAAAAATGAATCCATAGTCACTTGCGTTTTGTTGAACTTCAAATCAATATTGAGTTTATCTTAAAATCTCCTTATTGCACTAAAGAGTTGGTGCGTTGTCTTCTTGTATTGCAACAAAAAGTGTTAATTTTATTTTCATAAAGCGTGAATGTGAATTCATAAAATGTTAATTGGAATTTGTTTTTCAAATTTATTTTTCGTCTCTAACGAGTATAAATTGTAAATAGCTATTATATTAGACTTGAAATTTGAAATTTTAAAGGCCATACGTAAAACCTATTTAAATTAATAAATTATTAATTTATCGATATAATAATATCTCGCTAAATTAATAAAATATCTTGGTCCCAACACTATTAATCTATAGAGGTTTTACTGTATTGAGATTTACATTCACTTTGTTCGTGACTTGGTCGCTACTAGTCATATACGTGTTCCCCATGTTCCTCTAGTTACCAGTATGCGGATATCTTCACCAAAGGCTTGCGTACGGCCCTGCTTGATGAGTTTCGATCCAGCTTGAGTGTTCGTTCCTCTCTCGCTCAAAGTGCCAAGGGCTGTTAGCGGATATTAGTTTGTAAAGCCCAACAGTGGCTTAGTTTTGTATGTAGCCCAATATTGGCCTATTAGTGTGACACATGTATAGTCATATATTCACAGATTGTAGGTTTTGAGAAGGGCTAACGACTTGAAAATGTATCCAAATTGTCACTTTTTGTTGTTCTGTGTAGCATTCTTTTTTTTTCTTATTAAAAATAAACCTTTTGAATTTCGTCTATTGTGTGAATTTTATTACTATTTTACCCTTACTTTTTCAAATTTTGAAGGGTAAAATTGTCGTTTTACATGAACAAACGGTCATAAAATACACAAAATAGACGAAATTCAAAAGGTTTGTGTTTTAATAAGAAAAAAAAGAAGGCCACACAAAACAATAAAAATTGACAAGTTGAATACATTTTCAAGTCATTAGCTTTTTTGAGAATCAATAAATAATATCCCTTTACATGCACAACCTTAACTTATTTGAGCTAAAAGTTGGGATTATTATATGATAAATAAGGCCTAAGCCCGGTATGTGGGGTTGGGTCAATTAGGGTTTCCTTATGTATTGTCTCTATATATATCGTATCAATAAAACGTATCACCTACGGGGTTTCAATTATCTAACATGGTATCGGAGCGGGTCTGATCCTCATACCTAGGTGGCTAAGTTGAGACGCCTCCACCTAAGCCGCCCCGTCAAACACTATCAATAAAACACCGATCCCACCATCGCGCCAAAGAAAGAGAAGGCAAGCAGAAAAAGACGAAGCAGTACTAAGTTTCGTCATCAATAATGGTGTCATCATATTGCTTATTTTTTGGCTGGATCCTTATTAATTAAACAATGAGGAGATGGATGCTGATTGGAGGAGAAGTCATTGGATCGTTAGCTTTAGTTTCAATATTGTGCTTTTGTTTGTTCGTCAGTCGATTAAGTAATTGTTTTGTTCGTTGAAAAAAAAATAATTATAGTTATTTAATAGTTTTTTTAATGTCGAATCCAGGGTATCAATTCCCGAGACGACTTTTGTTGGTGTCGAATCCAGGGTATCAATTCCCGAGACTACTTTTATTGGTGTCGAATCCAGGGTATTAATTCCCAAGATGAATTTTGTTGGTGTCAAATTTGCTTTTTTAATTTATTTTGGTTTATTGTTTTAATTTGCTTTCTTAGTTTACTACTCCAGTTCGAGCTTTCGCGATTTCGCCGCTCGAACTTCGGGGGAGTATTAGATGATAAATAAGGCCCAAGCCCGGTATGTGGGGTTGGGTCAATTAGGGTTTCATTATGTATTGTCTCTATATATATCGTATCAATAAAACCTATTCCTTACGAGGTTTCAATTATCTATATATACTAAAGCATCGACAAAATTCCCTTAACCAATACTCCCTCCGTCCCATATTAAGTGTCCACTTACCAAATGCACAAAGTTTTATGAGATTCCACTAACTACACTCTCCACCAATCAAATATTATTTTTACCCACTAAAGTCTCATCTTATTGGTTGGAAGGTACAAATGGACACTTAATTTGGGACATCCCAAGATTCTATTGTAGACACTTAATATGGGACGGAGGGAGTATTATATTTGTGAAAATCGCAGCATATTATTGGGCTAAAGTTAGTCCATGCAGCCCGTGACCATCTTTTGTTTTTGTCAATGTTCTAAAAGGCGTGAGGCGTGGCGTGGTGGCACAGCCACGTCTCAAGCCTTAGGCGCCTTTGCGAAGCCTTGGCGTTTCTTAAGGCGTGCTTAAGGCGGCAACAAAATATTTATAAATTTATGTATTTATAATTTTATATCATTTTATAAGAGCAATTTCAAATACTAAAGCCCCAAATCCCAAATAGCCATGCCCAAATACGAGGCCCAAGTAGGAATTAAGTTTTGAAATTACGAGGCCCAAGAAAGAAATAACCCAAATACTTGAAATTCAAGCCCAAATCCATAAATCCTCTAAATGCTTCTAAAAATGGCGCCACGCCTTACCNAATTTTATATCATTTTATAAGAGCAATTTCAAATACTAAAGCCCCAAATCCCAAATAGCCATGCCCAAATACGAGGCCCAAGTAGGAATTAAGTTTTGAAATTACGAGGCCCAAGAAAGAAATAACCCAAATACTTGAAATTCAAGCCCAAATCCATAAATCCTCTAAATGCTTCTAAAAATGGCGCCACGCCTTACCTAAAAGGCGCGCCTTTGCATGCCTTTTCGCGCCTTATTCAACGCCTTTTCACACGACGCCTAGACCTCATGCCTTGGTCCATTTCGTGGCGCCGAGGCCACGCCTCGCGCCTTGGCGACGCCTTGGCGCGCCTTTTAGAACACTGGTTTTTGTATACCGATAGCATTAAAAAAAAAAAGCAAAAACAAAAAATTACAAAACATACCCTAAACTTCTTTATATTTACGACTTTTTTATATAACAAACTTTATTTACCAAATATCTAACAGATATATAGCCATTTCTTGACTAAAAAAAATACTGGCAAAAAGATCTCTCGATAACGAACAAAACAAACCTAATATTTATATGCTTTTGACGTACGCACAGTTTTATAAAAAATGTTGAAGTTTGTAATTTTTAAATAAAAGAACTTTCAAACTGCACCCTTAACCTATCAAATAACTTTAAAAATTATCCTAATTTTTTTTAAAACTATAAGGGTCAAAGACGTATAACTCTATAAAAGTTTATATATAATTCTTTTCTTTTATTTATATAGCAAAGTTTATTTACCAAATATATAACAAATATCTAACGATTTATACCGCTATAAACGCCTCCGCATTACAAACAAAACGAATCTAATATTAATATACTTTTGACATACGNGGCTGGTATGTGGGGTTGGGTCAATTAGGGTTTCATTATGTATTGTCTCTATATATATCGTGTCAATAAAACGTATCACCCACGGGGTTTCAATTATCTAACATGGTATCGGAGCGGGTCTGATCCCTCAGACCTAGGTGGCTAAGTTGAGACGCCTCCACCTAAGCCGCCCTGTCAAACACTATCAATAAAACACCGATCCTACCATCGCGCCAAAGAAGGAGAAGGCAAGCAGAAAAAGACGAAGCAGTACTAAGTTTCTTCATCAATAATGGTGTCATCATATTGCTTATTTTTTGGCTGGATCCTTTTTAATTAAACAATGAGGAGATGGATGCTGATTGGAGGAGAAGTCACTGGATCGTTAGCTTTTAGTTTCAATATTGTGCTTTTGTTTGTTCGTCAGTCGATTAAGTAATTGTTTTGTTCGTTGAAAAAAAATAATTATAGTTATTTAATAGTTTTTTTAATGTCGAATCCAGGGTATCAATTCCCGAGACGACTTTTGTTGGTGTCGAATCCAGGGTATCAATTCCCGAGACGACTTTTGTTGGTGTCGAATCCAGGGTATCAATTCCCGAGACGACTTTTATTGGTGTCGAATCCAGGGTATTAATTCCCAAGATGAATTTTGTTGGTGTCAAATTTGCTTTCTTAGTTTATTTTGGTTTATTGTTTTAATTTGCTTTCTTAGTTTACTACTCCAGTTCGAGTTTTCACGATTTCGCCGCTCGAACTTCGAGGGAGTATTAGATGATAAATAAGGCCCAAGCCCGGTATGTGGGTTGGGTCAATTAGGGTTTCATTATGTATTGTCTCTATATATATCGTATCAATAAAACGTATTCCTTACGAGGTTTCAATTATCTATATATACTAAAGCAGCGACAAAATTCCTTTAACCAATATTATATTTGTGAAAATCGCAGCCTATTATTGGGCTAAAGTTAGTCCATGCAGCCCATGACCATCTTTTGTTTTTGTATACCGATAACACTAAAAAGAAAAAAAAAAGAAAAAAAAATTACAAAACATACCCTAAACATCTTTATATTTACGACTTTTTTATATAACAAACTTTATTTATCAAATATCTAACAAATATCTAGCCATTTCTTGACTAAAAAAAATACTGGCAAAAAGATCTCTCGATAACGAACAAAACAAGCCCAATATTTATATGCTTTTGACGTATTTACAGTTTTATAAAAAATGTTGAAGTTTATAGTTTTTAAATAAAAGAACTTTCAAACTCCACCCTTAACCTATCAAATAACTTTAAAAATTATCCTAATTTTTTTTTAAAACTATAAGGGCCAAAGACGTATAACTCTATAAAAGTTTATATATAATTCTTTTCTTTTATTTATATAGCAAAGTTTATTTACCAAATATATAACAAATATCTAACGATTTATACCGCTATAAACGCCTCCGCATTACAAACAAAACGAATCTAATATTAATATACTTTTGACATACGTGTGCTTTTATAAAGAAAAAAAAAATGAGCCAGAAACTTTAATCTACAACATAACCATAACGCTTCGGCCAAAGCTGTCCAAAATTCGTATAAAACATTGTAAAATTAATTACAAATAATTAATACAACACGTGCCGGTAAAAAACATACCACAAACTCACAACAAATAGCCCTGCCGCAACGCGGCGGGTGCCGGTTTCCTTGTTATCTAACATGGATCAGAATGAACAGAATGAATGGTAGTTCGCTGTAAAAAAAACATGGCTGTCATGACATGTGTTTTTTTAACTTGCAAACAAAAGTGAATTTTAAGTGGGCCACATTAATAATTTTGAGAATCAATAAATATCAAGAAAGTAGACAAAAACAAAGTTAAACTTAATTTAATACCACATAAGGGTGAGCATTCCGACCGTTTGGACCGGACCGACCGAAGGACCAACTGTCCGGTCTCGGTCTGGGATTTTTCATTAATTCGGTCCTCGGTCCGGTCCGGACCGACCAAAAAACCGAAAAAACTTGCCAAATTAGACCGGACCGACCGAAGACCGACCGGACCGAGACCGGACCGACCACATTCGGTCCGGTCTCGGTCTATGGTTTTTCCCTAACTCGGTCTTCGGTTCGGTCCGGTCTTGGCCGGTCCGGTCCAGATTTTGGACCGTGATCACCCCTACTACCACATGACACACCTTACAGTTGCATGTATGTTCTTCAAAGATTGGGCAAAATTTAGTTTCACGTTCATGAGAGTCATATAACTAAATTTCCTTAAGAAACTACTTGCTAAGTATATGACCTTGCAGATTTAGGTCATGTTTGGCAACAAGCGTTAAAGAAGCGTTTAGGAGCGACAAGCGGTAAGCGGTAAGCATTTAAATGAAAAGCTTGTTTGACAACTCCTCCAAAAGCGTTTGAAATGCACCCAACCGCTCCAAATTGTAATGCTTCATGAACAAGCGTTCCACTTACCGCTCCAAGAGTTACTGCTACTGCTTACTGCTATTTGTCGCCAAACATATAGAATAGTTAAAGATAGAACAATGCTGCTGCTTTGTTTAATTAATTATTATTATTATTATTATTATTATTATTATTATTATTATTATTATTATTATTATTATTAATCAATTTAAATAAAGGGTAATATATACTTTCAGTTCTTGTTTTGTACTTTTAGTTTTTGTTCATTTGGATCATTATACTATTTTTTTTTGACTTTTTAGCTTACTGTACAATGGAAAATATTTATTACCCTCAATGTATTATAAGAATTGACAAATGCTCCTACTAAGAGGTTAAAGTTGAAGATATAGTCAAAATATATCAATATGACAAGCTATAAGATAAATTAAAAGCTAGCAAAACTTTATTTTCTTATTTGAAGATGATGATTTAAAATAGAAATTAAATAACAACAAAGATTTGTTGAAAAATAGCTTATAAAAGTGAGTTACAAGTGACGAGTTGGATGACATGATACGTGATTTTGACAATTTAAAAAAGTAACAAATTGATATTAGGTATCTGGTTACAAAAATTGTCAAAATTTCTTTTATAAAATTATAGGAATAGTTACATGTCTAAAGTGAACAAAAATGCAAAATACGATGACTTAATAGTATAATGACTTTATTAGCAAGTTTTGATAGCACAATGACCCAAACAATAACAAAATAGTAAAATCACCTAGTAGAACAAAAATACGAAGTATAATGACAATTTTGGTATGTATTAACCTTTTAAATATTACACTAGTGTAGCACATAGCTTTAATCAAATTATTTAATCATCGACTAAATGTCTCAATAAAAACTGGATTGTCAAACATAACGAAACACTTATTAATTATTATGCATGATCATCATTTAGTTATCATGGATGGACATATTTGAGAAATAAGTTATGTTACAGCACTCGCACTGGTAACCTGAGTTAAACCTTAACACACTGCCACGTCAGCGTCACCTCGATCAGCTTTAACACTTTCACCTTAACTCACAAAAAAACACCCTCAACAATAACTCAGCTTTAACTCAACTATTTTCAAATTCAACCCTAAACTGGAACTAATATTTCATTTAATAACATTTATAAAACACAACTTATATTAATACTTAAACTTTAAACATACATAAAACATGGAATTAAAATACATTAAACATCGTACGATTAACCTACGATTAAAATAAAACTATGAATCAAGAAAATGATTCAGTCTGTGACATAGCCCTCGTTAGTCGAATAGAAGGCACTGGAATCATCTTCACTCGATGGCACACGGTCTAATCCCATTTTCCATCGCCATTCTGCTCTATGGTTTCTCCGATCCTGTTTAGCTTTTGCTCGCGCCTCACGTGCTCTTGCCTCACGTTCTTCTTCTGCTTGAACCTGTAGCAAGACTTGCATATCTTGCTCGAAGAGTTCTTCATCAGTCAACGCACGTGCATTGGGTTGGTTTTGTTGGGGATGGTTTGCCGGGGGATTGTTTACCAGTGGAAACATAATTTCCGGTAGAGTGTTTTGTGGTGGATTTTCATACGGGAATACAGGAAACAAATCTTGTGGTGGATTGTTTTGTTGTGGAGTGTCATACGGGAATACAGGAAACAAATCTTCGGGTGGGGTGTTGTAAACTGACTCGTTATCTGGTGAATTGTTGTGAGACATTGTTTTGAGAGAAATATTTGTGAATTCTGTATGATTTATGTGTGAATTGTGGGTTGATTGTGTGCCTCTGTAAATGGCTATTTATAGGACAGTTTTTAATTTCAAATTAAAATATATCCCGCTTCTTTTTTTGAATTTGAATTTCAACTTATATTATCCACACGTGTTTTTGAATTTGAATTTTAAAAGTTTAAAATATCCCGCTTTCTGTTTGAATTTGAATTTAAAATGTATCCCGCTTTCTGTTTGAATTTTGAATTTAAAATGTATCCCGCTTTCTGTTTGAATTTTGAATTTAAAATGTATCCCGCTTTCAATAAACCCCTATAAATACCATAGACACCATTCAATTCTTCACACACTTCAATATCTACATCATTTTACAATGAATAATCGTTGGTCATTGGAAGAAGAAAACTTGCTAGCTAACATATGGCTTGAAGTTCACGAATCAAGAGACATTGTGAATGGACGTTCTTTTTGCAATGACGTTACACAAAGGTTCAACCATCAGACTGATGGTGAGCACCGTAATAAAAACAAGATTACGGGTAAATGGAATAGAATCAACATTGAATGTCATAGATTTAATATTATTTACAAAGAGTTGCAGCGTACAAGTCAAGACAATGCTCGTCTCACCAATGCAATGAACATTTTTCAAGAACGCTATGGTGGGAGAGGGTTACAATATCAACATGTGTGGTTCATTCTGAGAAACACGTGGGCATGGGACAGAGACAATGCGTAATGGTGTTTTATGTTAAGTATTTCCGTATCGTGTTAATTTGATTTCTGTATCGTGTTTATTTGTTTTCCGTATCGTGTTTATTTGTTTCCTGTATCGTTTGTAACATGGAGTAATGTGGCTTTAACTTTGAAATTGAATAAAAGGCCTAACGGCTACTTTTCCAACGGCTATTTGCTTAACGTTTATTTATTTATTTATTTATTTATTTATTTATTTATTTTCTCTAGATGCCAGTTTCAATAAATGCTTAACGGCTATTTTAAATCTGGTTATCCCGCTCAACTATACCGTTTAAGAACTAAGGGGGGTGTTTTGTAATTTACAATTAATTTTAATCAAAATATAAAAAACTTTATAGGGGTGTAAAGTGTCAATTTTTTTTATTATTATTTTTTAACAAAAAATGCCCTTAACATGACGTTAAGGGCTTAACTCGGCACGTTAACGCTGCCTTAACGCCGAACCATGCAAAGCATAACGCACCCTAACACGCGTTAATTGTCCCCTTAACGCAGCTTTTGAGTTACCATTGCGTATGCTCTTAGTGCACACTCTAAAGGCGTAATACAAAATGCATACTTGTTTTAAACATTATTAG
Source organism: Artemisia annua (assembly GCA_014162995.1). NCBI lineage: Eukaryota > Viridiplantae > Streptophyta > Magnoliopsida > Asterales > Asteraceae > Artemisia > Artemisia annua. Next base: position 55,752 of record LBNU01020162.1, on the reverse strand, counting down.
AGAGTGCGTATCCTATAGCAATACCATGCGTAGCAATACCATGCGTCTGTCACTGTACATAACCAATAACCACCGGAATAATCTAGGCAACATTGCAACGTAAACATAATAAAGAGAACATCTATATTTTTAAGAGAGGTGATTTTGACATTAATATTTTTGATTGTGACACTCAACTGTACAAAAATTTAAAACGCACTGTAAAGCATTTAAGCCACGCTGTAAGCAGGTACATGTATGTAACCTCTATAGTTCCTATATACGCACACATCATTTTGTCGTAACTTGTACCAAAATTTAAATGAGAGTTTGTACCTTAATAGAGTAGTACAATACAGTAGTAATGTAGCTATAGCGTACAGGGGTGGGCCAGTTCCGCCCACGATACTTGACCAAAGAGCAACTTATGATATCATTGTTTCAGAAATGAACCCCACCGTGTAATGCGCACTTATAAAAAAGTGATATCGTTATTTCATCCTCAGTTTTTCTTTTACTTGAGGCATTCGACTTAGTATAATACATGAGACTTCATCATAAAAATATATCCCACTTAAATACATATATAACCCACAAAAACACAAAAGAACTCGCACTTATGACCAAGGGCGGAACTATGTAAGGGCAGAAGAGGGTCCCTCCTTGCATTTATGCCGAAGTCGTCGCCAGTGCTATGGGCTTTGGCTTATGTAGATCAAAAATGATGAACGGGATTGTGGCACTCCACTCGCCGCCAATGCGGAAGGATGACGCCGAAAAGAACGGAAGGCTCTTTCGCTCCCCACCAAAAAAAAAAAAAAAAAAAAATTGCGGCATGTAGTATAAATATTATAGGTTTTAGGCGTAATTTAGTTGAGCTTACAAACAAATTTTCGATTCGGCCCCTCCAAAATAAATTTGCTCCCTCTAAAAAAATGTTCAAGTTCCGCCACTGCTCATGACTCGGTCTTGGCATCGACCGAGTCCTCCATTTTCTTCATTGATCGAAGATGCGTGCTCACAGGGCACCGTAATAAGGGAAGACGCGTCTTGGGTCTCCAAGACTCGGTCGTAAGTCCTAATTAAGGCCAGTCTTATGTTTAGACAAATGTACACACTTAACAAGATTTGAATCTTTAACTTCTTATGAAGAAGCCAAAAACTTTACCACTATGTTATTTGGTGGTAGTTGTGGCTTGTGATAGTAAACTTACATAAACGTAAATATATATATTGGATTTTAAACTTGTGATCTTAAATAAGTTTATTATGTAATCGTAAACTTACATAAACCTAAGAACATCTTCAAGGATAAAGTTTACAAATGCTTGACGATACGTTAACAATGACTTAACTCATTGGAGGCTTGGAGCCAAAGGCTAAAACTAACTAATTTGAGCAATAGTTTAGTAATATCAGCATATTGAAAATTTGATACATGAGAAGGATGATAGGTCTATATCATGTCAAAAATCTTTTTTGTGTTAGCAGAATGAGTTGATGAGTGAGTCAACATATTTTACTACATAAAAGTGAAGGGTGTGGTTGATGATTTTTTCTAGCTACCTCAGTTTTATGCATGATTTTAAAAGGCGCGCAAAGGCCTAACAAAGGTGTGAGGTTCGGTCATATCGTCATGTCACGCGTTATGCCGCCTTGTGCCACATTTTTTTGTAAACTCGATATATATGAAATATAATATAAATATATAAATATTTTCATATTTTGTGCCGCCTTATGCCCCACCTTATTAACGCAAAAGCTTCACCTTGATCGCTAAGGCATAAGACTTAGTCATGCCGCCACGCCACACCTCGCACTATTTATAACTTTGGTTCTATGTCATCAAAAAACACCTCATTTACTGTTCCTTTCAACTTTTCTTAAAATGTTGCAACACTTTTTCAGTCTTCTTTTAATTTTTTATTATTTAAAAATACTTTTATGAGAAATGATATTGATGCTTAAAAATATTTCTAGTTATATGATTAAAACTGTGTGGCTGACAATTTATTGATTGTAGCATCCGGTCCTGCTTATTCACAAATCAATAAATTATTACTACACAATTTTAAGCATATTTTTAGACATGCTATCATTTCTCTTAATATATACCCAAACACTCACAACTACCAATACCGGTCCTGCTTATTCACAAATCAATAAATTATTACTACACAATTTTAAGCATATTTTTAGACATGCTATCATTTCTCTTAATATATACCCAAACACTCACAACTACCAATAAATTGAACTCTATCTTCTTAGACTTGTCGACAAGGGAGTGGAGGTTTAACCAAATGGCCCCACCCCACGCGCGATTACCCTTGCCCTCCACTCTCGTTCACGCGCCATGCACGAAAATTAAGACAACAATTGGTGAAGACTTCACCTAGCGGGAAAGAAAAAAAACCGGGCCCCACTCATGTTTTAACTGTTGCAAGTTAAAAAAAAAAAAAAAAAAAAAAAAAAAAAAAAAAAAAAAAAAAAAAAAAAAAAAAAAAANTTATCAAAAAGGAAACCGAGAAAGGCGACACGGATCGCCAAAATGCTATTGTGGATGTCATCAAGAAGTTTGAGCTTGCGAAACAACTGAAACGACGACTTAGAGAATGCTACGCAGCGTGCACAGACATCTCAGATGATAGAAATATGTGATCGACACGTTCTTGTACGATGAATATCGTAAAGACGCTGCTGTTGTTGAATCGTTGTAGGTTTGTGTCAACCAGATACAAACCCAAATCTCCAACAAGATCCGTTTGCGTTTTGAAGAAAATGTTGAATCTGCTATGGTTGAACAACAACAACAACAACAACAACAACAACAAGGTGCATTAAGTTCATCTGCACCAAGAGTTGTTGTGCAACAACAACAGCTGCCTCATCTGGATCACTTCCAGCTAAGCTTTGAGGAAAATGTGGCAGCTAATGATGGTACCTGGACCTCTAAGAATGAGCGGGAGCTGAGTAGGTTGGAAGCTCAGTTAGAGGAAGAGAAATTTGCGAGGTACTCTGCGTATGACGACGGGTATGACTCCAACAACTCTGAAACCTTGGATCACCCGGATTACAATTAAAGTTTAAGTTTAAGTTTAAGTTTATGTTTATGTGATGTTTTAATTCTAAGAAGTTTATGTAATGTTTAATTTTTAAGTTTATGTAACGTTTTCATTTTGTAAGTTGTTTTTTAAAATTTGAACGTTTACGGTTTTATATTTTTACGTTTTTGATTTTAATTGTGTAAGTATTAAAAAAAAAAAATAGGAGTTAAGGTGAAATAACATATCCCTTACCCACAAATTGGTGAAGAGTGGTGAAGGGAAGTGAGAGGAGAGAGAAAGCTGACGTGGCGCTGATGTATATTGTGAAGAATTACTTATCTTGCCTAGTAGTCTTAAAAACATTATTTCGAGACTCATGTCCCGCAAAGTAATTTTTATTTTTTTTATTTTGCTGGGTGCAGTATTCCGCAGGAAAAGAAAGAAAAAAATGAAGTCCCGTGCCTTTCCGTACCCACACTCTGCACACTAATACAGTAGAGAGGTTCTATGCATCTCAAAATAAAGCTTCTGAAACATGGTACGGAGTATTATAATTACTAATCATGGTCAATTCACTAGCTTAGAAATCATTTAAACTAAAATAAAATAAAAATCGCTAGCTTAGAAATCATTTAAACTAAAATAAAATAAAAATCGGTACCTCCTCGTACTTCAATTTCCAACGAAATTAACTATCCATTTGCATAACTTACCCCTTATCTCTATTCCATTATACTAAAACTCTCCTTTTACTTATAGCTATAACCATTTTTAAATTTATCGAATTAACTACTATATTTTATTACATGTATCAAACTTTTTCTTTCTTATTTTTCCCTAAATATTTTTAGTAACTTTTATTGTATGTATAATGAATTTTTAATAACTTTTATTATCTTTTATATAATATGAGAACTCACTTTGGCCAAATCGAGGGATTCAATTAATCAATTAGAAGGCTTGGTTTTGAAATCGAGCCATCTCATTGGTTAATTGGGTTTCTAAATGAGAGAATGTCGCTACGTTAAAAGTGTTTTCTGAAAACGCTCCCCAAACATAAACGTGTCGAAAACGCGAATAAAAAAACCTTTGAGAATCGGGTGTGTTTAGTTAAACTTTGGAGTCGCGGAGTCTCTGGCAATATGAGAGACACGTTTTGAAGGTTTTAAAAATGGTGGTTATCCTCTCCGATATCTTTTCTATATTTGAATTACACGTTATCTATTGGGCCACGGTTGTGAAACCCTAATCCTGAGCCTATATATACTCGCCCAATGTGGGTGCTCATCGTTCATTGGTCTTCTAATCTTTTAGCCTTCGTTTTCTTATCGCAGGCAAAATCATGTTCATGATTTCTGTTTCTGATGTTGCTGGCATATCTGGTGAGTGCAAACATTTGAGTTATATTTGATATTGATTATTAGTTCATGTATAAGTTTTGTTGTGTTGTCACAGAGTTTATTATCAAGGTTTTAAATCCAGAAAATGATCCTAAATTATGTTTAGGATTTATGCTACAAGATTTGAGATAATAAGCTAATAATAAATTTATTTAAAGTATTATTATGTTGATTTATATAGATATGTCGCAATCCTAAACACATATTTGTTTGACCTGTCTTTTATCATGGCAGAACATGGTACATGCTGTTGTAAGTCATTATGATAATTAATTAATATATCATTCAATTATATGTTACTTTGAAATTAGATGATTTAACTTTACTAATAATTAAAACATAACTATTATTTATTAGTTATTATCATTGAATCTTATACGCAATGCGTGCAATCAGATAGTCTCACTTTTCGAATCCATTTATACGTATATTAAATATAGTACATAAACTAACAAGAACTATCTTAACATAAAAATTTGCCCAATAATTTGGAAGAATAGACCTTTTATGACCTTTATATAAGTTGTCATCCTTTCATTTTCACTACACACTTTCTTTCTACTTTTCGTTATAAGTTTATACCCAAGCTTTTATTCAAAAAAAGACTGACATTATGGAGAATGGGAAGCAGCACCAACCACTTCTCACCGGTGATCACAGTGGGGTGAAAATAAATGGGGTTAGAGATTTTTGCAAGGAGTTTTATATGGAGTCTAAAAAGCTGTGGTATCTTGCTGGACCAGCCATTTTTACGTCACTTTGTCAGTATACAATCGGTGCAACTACACAATTGTTTGCTGGACAGCTTGGGACTATCGAACTTGCTGCTGTCTCGGTTGAGAATTCCGTCATCGCTGCCTTCTCTTTCTCCATATTGGTATGTATTATAATTTAAAGAACCATCTAATTTTATATAGATTTCAGCAGTACATAACTAGTTTAGGAATTGAAGCTACTTCAGAAAGTAGTTTTTTTTTCTTTTCCTGCTAAAATAGTAACAACCGGTTGTTTTAGACTTTTACTCATTTACCACGGACACAATCATACAATTAAATGGGCTAATCACATGACTGGCAATTTACTAGCAATACATGAATGATTTTTATTTATTTTTTATTTCGAAAAGCAATAGCATATAAACTACAGAGTTGTTTCTTGATTCTTGATATATAGACAGTAGTTGTTTCTTGGGCTGGCCAAATTATAATTTGTTCGTTGTAGTGCATTTGGAGAAAAAAATATTTGTAGTTCGATCATTTGTTATCGTATAATTAAATCGTATAAGTCATTGTATATATAGTGTGGGATGGCAAGTGCACTAGAGACACTATGCGGACAAGCTTACGGTGCAGGCAATATCAAAATGCTCGGTATCTACCTACAAAGATCATGGATTGTTCTACACACTGCAGCCTTAGCCTTAACATTCACCTACATATTTGGTTCCTCAATCCTCCGTATGCTTGGCCAGACACCTGCCATAGCCACAGCAGCTGGTGCCTTTACGATTTGGATGATACCACAGCTATTTGCTTATGCAACCGTTCTCCCAATAATCAAATTTTTACAAGCACAAAGTAACATAATGCCTATAGCATTAATTGATACAGCGGCTGCTGTAAGTCATGTGTTTTTGAGCTGGTTGCTCATGTTGAAGCTGCGGTGGGGTCTAGCCGGTGCAGCTGTGGTTCTTGATGGGTCGTGGTGGTTCATAACATTGGCTCTGATTACGTATGTTTTGTGGGGTTCATGTGGTGAAGCGTGGTCTGGATTCTCGTGGAAAGCCTTTAGTAATTTGAAGGGGTTCCTTCATATTTCTTTTACCACAGCCTTATGGTTATGGTAAGATTCTATCAAGTTATTTAAGTGCCCATTACTCTAAAATAACTATAAGCAGATAACCACTTAACTAATCAAGCATAGACAGTCTCTTGATGCTTTCTAAATTATAATATTGGTTACCTCATAGTCGTAATATTTAAATGACAGAATTACCCTACATACGATTTATCTAATTAGTTGCAATTTCATCTTAAATACAAAGTTTATGTCATAGAACTCACTGATGTTTTGCAGCTTGGAGACGTCTTACATCATGTCGTTGGTTCTCTTTGCCGGGTACGTCGAGAATCCAGAAGCCTCGGTCGATGCATTATCAGTGTGGTAATGGTTTATCTACCTCTCTAGTATCGAGTCTTCATTTACATTTGGTGACCCGAAACTGAACAGCGATTTCTTGATTATATACATCTTAAATCGACCAGTTTTCACATAATCTTTTAATTACCATCATGATCCAGTCACCTAATTAGTAATTAAGAACGTTTAACATCGGTACTTGCATTTCAGTCTCAACATATTAGGATGGGTGGGCACAGTCGCATCGGGACTCAATATAGCCGTAAGGTTTGCCCTTAACCCCCATTTAAACAATTATTCTAATAACTTTGACTTCAGGACAACATTCCTAACATGCTTGATTATCATAATTGTCTTTATATAGCGTAAGGGTGTCAAATGAACTCGGATACAGAAGGCCAAGGGCCGCAAGGTTCTCTGTAATAGTCGTGGTCTTAACTTCACTTCTAATTGGACTACTTTCCACAACGGTTCTTCTAGTGTACAAGAAACAATACCCGGTGTATTTTACCAGCACTCCGGAAGTAATGCAAATAGTAGAAGAACTCACGTTGTTGCTCGGAATCAGTATCATAATCAAAAGTGCTCAATTTGCTCTTTTTGGTTCGTCACTCAAATCCCAAATTTTGATAATAACTATTACTGACGGGTTTCATAACTATAGATATTGATTAATTACTACATATTGTAGGCGTGGCAATTGGAGCAGGGTGGCAAACCGTGGTTTTTTATATGAGCATGGGGTCATATTTTATTGTTGGCATACCGTTGGGTCTTTTGCTAGGGTTTAAATACGATATGGGTGTGAAGGTATGTCTTTTTTTATTATATTAGCAAGTTCAAATTCATGCAAATGTTATAAATAGCTTTATGCTAGTCAATCATTGATTTGTTTCCTATGACACTCAGGGAATATGGTATGGAATGGTTTCGGGAATGTGCACACAATGTTCCTTGCTTCTTATAATGCTTTCCCGAACAAATTGGAACAACGAGGTACAAAGCAAGCTTTATGCTCTCACATTTCTAATATGAGAAAACGAATCCACTGCATATATTGAATGAAAACTTTGGTCTCACTATCAAATGCAGGCGAACGCTGTTGAAGAGAGAATCAAACATTGGGGAGGTGACTATTAGCCAACCGAATGGATTAAGGCTTATCCCAAGCCTTATTGATTTATGATTAGCCCGTTGTGTTTATTAGGCAATAAGGCCCGAGCCCGTCTGGGGGTTTGAGTCCATTAAGGTTTCTAGGTTATGTAACTTCTATATATTATGTTAAATAATGTATCTTATTTGACACATTTTGTAGTTATATGTATTGTTGTTCGTATTTGATTATTTCGTGCATATTTTTTCGAATTTTATTTATTTTGTGTACTCGGTGACCTACAAACCAGGAAATGCTTATGTGGAAACCATTTTTTTTCACTTGTAATATAATCTAAGCTTTTCTTCTTCTTTAATCACCCATGCACCCTATTTTTCCCAAACCAAGATAATAACCATACCCAAACACCCTTTTCTTCTACATTTAGCTCCTCAACCTATCCAACACACCCACCTTCTTCTCCACCACTTAATTTCATTCATTTTTTTTCTTTCTACTCCCAAACAATTCGTGTAAAAATACCAAACAACATGGTGATGTCTGTGTTTCTGTCCTTTCCAGCATCTAACACGTAACCAAAACACTCCATATCCCTTTGTCTGTGTTTCAAGTTTTTAACTAACCAATATGCTATCAACCAAATCCATTGCACCAGCATGTCCAATTTTACTCATCAAACACCTAACCAAAATACTACATACCCCTTTGTCTGGATTAACCATATCATTCAACATTTTATGAACACATCCGACTTCACCCCTTTCACCATCATCTTTGCCATAACCTTAAAACCTTTATTCACCATATTGTTATTACAATATATGTTAGTAATCATGTTGTATGTGGCCAAGTTAAGCCCGATCCCACTTTCTTCCATCTCCGGTATGACATCAAACGCAACTTTAAAGTCGCGGACTTTTGAAAACCCTATTAAAAGAGGTAAGTATTTATCTTCCCCATTTTATTCATCATAAAATTAAATCGTGGTGTATTTGGCCAAGTTAAGCCTGATCCCATTTTCTTCCATCTCTAGTATGACAACAAATGCAGCTTTAAAGTCGTTGACTTTTGAAAACCCCATGAAAACCTCTTAGGGGGCGTTCGGTTCACAAATTTAAAAAACGTGGATTTAGAAACTGGAGTATTTTTAACATTGAGGTGTTTCAAATGGTGGGGTTAAAAATTCGAAATCATGTTTGGTTGACACAAAATCAGATTTTGAAAAAAAAAAAAAAAAAAAAAAAAAAAAAAAAAAAAAAAAAAAAAAATTTGAAAATAAAATCTATCTAAAAAAACATGAAAACCAACGAAATACATCCCTCTTTGAGTGATATCTTAACCCCTCATGAAAACCATGGTCAACGCATTTAAAATCCGTTGACTGACGAACCAAACACCAACTTTGAAAACCAACGAAATAAAAACCCATGAAAACCAACGAAAACCGGCGAACCAAACAGCCCCCTTAGATCTTTGGTTGGGCGATATATGAAGGGTTTTCCCGGTTTTGAAATTAAAAGCCTTAAAAAATTGTGTTTGGTAAGTGAAAAGTGAGATATTTAATTATGGTGGGGCCCTCAAAATAGAGGTTTTTTAAATTCACTGGTGAGTGGAACATTTATAATACGCCATATCCGAAATCTTCTTTTTACCCCATTAGACAAAAATGGCCTTAAGACCCTCCACCATTCTCTCATCCACTCATTCTCTCATCCCATCTTTCCATTAAATCATAAGTCTTCTTTCTTTACATCTAATCTTTAATATTGTGGAGGTAAGTTTTAGTTTTGCTTTTGCAATGGATTTTGGGGTTGAAAAATTAATTTGGTGCTTTTATATAAACGAATTTGAACAAAATGATATTTTATGTTTACGAGGATGGAAGTTTAAAGTTCATGGAAATCAGTTCTAAGTTTAAAAGAAACAAATTTGTTTCTTTATAATTGTTGGGGCTTACAAAATCATTGCTCACATCCTACAAAATGGACATTCGCCTATTCGGTTTACATTTTGATGTTAGAAATATTGTTTTAAAGCATTTTTATTACAAAGTTGTTTGCTATAGTTTTGTGTGTATCGATTTGTTAATTTGTTCTTTGTTCTTGGTTGTTTAGGATGAGGATAATGTACACATATTTAACACCTTTTGTTCTAAATTAAGAGAAGACAATTCTGTCATTTAGCACTATATAAAGTCAAATCATGTGATATCGTAATGTAATTTTGACCAACCAAAGAGAACACGATTTTTAATTTATGGTATTTCTAATCTCCCAACATTTAAAGTTGCATGGTGTTTCAAACTCCATCATTTAAAAATTTTGAACCAAACATACCCTTATTGCGTTACAATAATGGTGAAGATGTAGGTTGTTTAAGGAGAAGGATCATCTAAAGTTGTAAACACAACTTTAGTAAAGTTGTGAGATTATGAGCCATTGGATTTGATCAAATAGCTAAAAAAAAAACTTCTTTTGATTTGAGCCATTGGATCAAATCCAATGGCTCATAATCTCACAAAAAATGTCAAGTATGATACATTATTTAAAAATTAACCCTTCCTAATTTGAGTCGGCTAAGGATTTGGTTGTTTTTTGGTCATTGGTTGCTTATAAATTGAGGCCAATGACATTATTTATTTATTTATTTTATATATTTGAATTAAAATTTTGTGTTCGGTACCTTGAATTTACATATTTTTTTTTTGATAATTTTTAGTAAAGATTACGCTTTGTTTCTCAATTTATTATTTGTTTCGTTCATTTGATTACCAACAAGTGGTATCAGAGCAAAGTTTGTTTAGTCATTGATGACATCAAATAATCTGATTTTTTAAGTATCAATTTCCCCTATTTATTGACCATTTTAGCCCAATATTGTTATTAGTATTGTCTTATTCCTTCGTGTTTTGTTTCAGGACCAGTAATAGAGTATGAAGCGACAATTGGACGAAGTTGGATTCAATATGGACAAAAACTAGACAAAAGGCTCCTACAACATGAACACTACGGCATAACTACGTGATAATACGCCGTAGCTTAATTATGACGTGAAATTATCTTCATATTCAAGACTACGCCGTAACTAGTGATGATCTTACGGCGTAATAATGACACCATGGCAACTTAATGTAATTTGTGAAGACTACCGCGTAACACTTCAAGTCAACTACGACGTAGCATAGGTTACGGCGTAACATACTATTCAACTACGTCGTAACCATCTCTATGGATAAGATCATATGAAGATAACACTAGCTACGGCGTAACTACTAATAATGTTACGCCGTAGCTCTTTCCTACCTATAAATACAAGACGAATTTTCACCTTGAAAATCATCTCCCTTTCCCAAACCTTTCTAGGGTTTGGGGAGAGCAACCACAGAGGAAGAAGCTAGGTTTAGAAGTTTGAAGATGGAAGTTCTCGTCTACTATAATCGTTTGTATTCGAGTTTGGATTCTCTTATGCTTTTCCAATAATCATTTGATGAATTCATTTTATTAATTCAAGTTTTGTTAAGTTATTTGTTCTCTTTTATTTCTTCATATAGATACCTTCTTTGTCCATTCATTTACACTAGTTTAAGTAGTATTATAAGCTTGTTTGTATCTATTATGCTAGATTAAATTGAGCTGAACCCTCAGTTTATTTAGTAGGCTAGGAGAATTGACCATAGGACCCTAGTCTGGTAGATTGTGAGGATATGGTTGGGATCACAACTAACCACAGACCTTGTGTACGAATTGAAGAATTCGCTTTTAGAATAGCTGGATCATTTGTTACGAATTGAAGAATTCGCTTTTGGTGTTTTGGGAATATTAAGATTTTTTGCCCATGGTTATTTTTCGTATATAGGGTTTAAGTATAAAGTTGGATTTTTGTTTTGGACTCATGCATAAGAATTGGGCTTTTTGATAGTTTCTTTTGGGAATTAGGTTTGCACATAGGTATTTGTTTTGGGATTCGACTAGAATTTATATTGTTTTGCTCTAATAATTCGCCAAATAATATTGTATATATTTTTTTGTTTTGGTATTTGTTTGAATTTGATTCATAATTCGTATAATATTATTAAAAATATTATCCATATCATTTTTTGTGTGTTAGAAATGTAAGAGCACGTCCGTCAAGTTAGTTATTAACTTGAATTTGTTTCATACTCGAATAATAAGTTTGAAGTTGGACCGTAATACGTATCAAATAAGTGGGTCATTAGAATTAGAATTTGATATTTGAAATTTGTAGATCGTTTAGGTGTTTTAAGACTAATTATAGTTGTTTGGATTTTGATCTATCATTGACAATTTGTCACTTTGGAAATTTTGGATCTTCGTTGGACGGACTTTTGAAATTGATTGCATGAATTTGATTGTATATGTTGAAAATTATTTGAGCCGATTTGTTTGTTTGGTTGGTTGTTTTTGGTTTTGTCGGTTAACGGTTTATTGCACGTTTTGAAGTAATCAGCATTTGCTTTGGATCGATTTTATTTCAGATTGATTTTGTGAATCGATCATTCGTTTTGAATTAGGCTAGTATATCCAATGTTTGGAAATTGGCATTTTGAATTTGGTTTGGAACATGTGTAGGAGTTCAAGTCACGGTGGAGATTGTTAGAAAGTAACTTAAACTCTAGGGTTTATTTCGTAAATTTTGTTTGTGATAGATATTAGTTTTTATTATGTTTCCTTATTTGAGACGGTTTAGGATTTTGTTGTTTATAGATCATTGGTTGCTTATAAATAGAGGCCATTGACATTAGGTTTTTCTTTTTTTGTTTTTTTTTTGTTTTTTTTGGTACTTTTTAATTAATGTTTTGTGTTTGGTACCTTGAATTTGGTTTGATAATTTTGAATAAAGCTTCGACTTTATTTATCGATTTATTATTTGTTTCGTTCATTTGATTACGGACGATTACTTATCAAGCTATCTTGTACTCTATATATATGGCACATTATTAATAATGAAGGTAAACACTTTACATTATATAATATGCTAATCAAAGCCTTAAACACCCACCACCAAAAATGTAACATCCGGTAAATTTTCTAAACTTATTTTGCGAGCCAAAATTTTTATTTTTGATTTCCCCTTAGCTTTTAAACTTTTCTGAACCTATTTAAACTTGAAAACAAAGGATATCTCGTAAAACATGAAAGCTATTCATTTAACCGAGCCGGCACAACCTAAAACACTTAAAACAAATCAATTTATTAATTAAATTAACTCCGAGAAAGTTATACGTATTAATACTCATTTTCATTGGAAAATTTATTTCGGACTCAATGGCACAAGCCTCGTAATTTAAAATGGCCGTTTGCTATGTCAAATGGGGCCCACAATACTTATACTAATAGTTTAACTAACTTGACAATTCCTACCGCTCCCTTTTATTTCACCGCCGCCCCTTACTTTCTTCACTTGACAATTTCAGTCCCTCGTGGGAGTATATAAGCCCCAAATTAAAGATTTTCTCTCATTTTTTTATATAACTCTCACACACACTCACACTCGCCGAAAGTTCTCTCTCTCTCTAGGGTTTAGGCGCCGCCAACTTTTCTGGCGAAGTAGATCCGTGGCACCAGCGTGTAGATCCGGCCAAGGGTGTTCAGATCTGGGTCATTCGGGTTTGTGGAAGGGTTTACATCGCTAGGGTTTCTTGAGTTGCAGCCGTCGTCGCTGACCACCATCAACACCACCGTACCACCGCCATCTACAACTCGTATCTATTTCTCTCCCTCTCTATTCTTTGGTTATGTCGGCACCAAACTTGTTTTGTTAATTCTTTTTATTTAAAACCAGATACCAAATCAAATATACATACTCTCGTGGACAAAATATTGAATAACAAACGTTTTTAATAATTCTTGTGTTGTGAAATGATTTAATGAGGTGTTTGTTGATACGGTTTTATAGGGGTCAAATCAACCCGATTAAGTTTGGGTCTGACCCATTTTGTTACCGGATTAATTTATGTTTTTGGATTAAGAGTTGTTGTCATTGTTTTAATCGGATCGGGTATAAACCCAGTTTTGGGATTCATTTATATTTATTTAGTTTTGCTCGTTTTTTATTTATGAGAGATTATACGAAACTAGTGTTTATTTCTGGTACGCTTTTGATACTATGATGTTCGGATTTAACGAGAAACCACAAAGGTGTTATTTACTTGTTTGTGTATTGTGTTCCGACAAGGAGCACCACAAGTGTGGTGTTTGCTTGGTCCGGTTAGCGTCGCGACACCACAAGGGTGTCAAATTTATTAGATTAATGCTAATGGCCGTTGGTTTTCACCAAGCAACCCCAAAAGCAATGTGTCTCTCCCTTAGCTCTCCCCAATGCAACGCGTCACTAGATGATTTTTTTCCAAAACTCGGTTGGTGATGCAACCGAAACAATTATGGGATTTCTTTTGTGATTTTTGAAAGTTGGGGAGTAAATGTGGGAGTTATGAGGTTGCTTTTGTGGTCACCACTAGCTAATTGTGGTTGGGGTGGAGTTGTGGAGAGAGAAAGCTGAGGTGGCGCTGATGTGGCGGGGACCGGGGTTGCTTAGGTGAGAAAGTAGTCACTAGTAGCATTAGCCTTATGGTTGTATGGAGTAAACGAAATTATGACAAAGGGCATATTTGTATTCGTTGCAAAAGATAAGGGTTGGTGACGTGATTGTGTTAGGGTTTGTTTCTTTTTTATCTGGATTAAGTGAGTGAGCCCTTTTCTGTTAATAAGTCTTAATGGCAGGAGCACCCTTTGCTTCCTCTACCCATATAGACCATTTAACAGGAAAAAAAAACATATTATATGTGTGGCCCCACTACTATCTCCTCATTAAGACTCATTAACAATAAAAAGAAAAAACCCTTAGTGTTGTTGTGTGTTGCTTGTTGTTGTCTCGGCTAAATGAAAACAAAAGAAGTGTTTGTAGAGTGTCTTTGCTAATTGGGCTGCCAAGCCAAAAGCAACTTATAGGGTGCGTATATATGATTGTCATGTGGGCCGAAGCCCACTACGGTCAAAAGATGAGTGAATCTGTGCAAGTATGTGTGTTTGGATTTTGATGTATTTTAAATGTTTCTTTTTTACTTTTTGCTCTTTTGTTATAATTACGGATATTATTATTCGACTAACTCAATTCATTTTGTTTCATGATCAATGGTGGTGTTTCGGATACTATTCGGGTTAACATGGGATTTGATACAGATTTGAATATGGACATTGTAACAATGTCTACGCTTGGATGATATTTGATTGATCGATATTGGATTTACGGTATTAACCGATGGACTTATGGACAATTTTGTACTTCGGACACAAAGTGGTCGATAAACCCGACACAAATATTCACGTGAATGTTAACGACAAATAAATAATAAAACTTGTAAACTTGGATAAACTTGTATAATTTGTAAAATGTAACAAATATAATTGTTATTCAAAAGTCGTAATGACTTGGAAATGTTATATAACCGGACACATTATGTCTAAATTTTATAAAAACCATTTATAACTTAACCAATATGACTTGTAAACATTATAAACTTTCCCAATTACCTAATTATTAACATCATAAACCTTTTATCAAATGTGTGTTTCTTTTCTAAACCATAACGTTTTATAAACTATTTGGGGTACGGGGTAAAACACCGAAACAACTTATTGACGTCTTCTTTATATTTCCCTTTTATTCTTTAATTCTTCTCTCTTCTTTATTATTCTTAGAGTTAATACATAAATTGTCCATGTGGTTTGTTAGATATAACAGATTTAGTCCATTTTTCATTTTTGTATCAGATATGGCCCCTGTGGTTTTAAAATATCTCAGATTCAGTCCAATTTGTCTAATACGGTATGTAAAATGACCAAAATACCCATACCTTCAACATTTTATTTATTTTTTGTGTAGGGCTATTTTGGTTATTTCATGTCAAAATGGACTGAATTGGAGACATTTTAAAACCACAGGGACCAGATCTGATACAAAAATGAAAAATGGACTAAAGTCGTAATTTACACCAAACCATAAGGACCATTTATGTAGTTAACTCATATTCTTATTTCATTATTGTTTCCTTTTCATTTCTTGATTCCATTTCTTTGTGTTTGATTGTGTTTTTCCGACTTTCTTCGTCTTATTCTCGAAACTTTATTTTCCCAAAAACCACACGAGATACAAACGATTACTACTTTTCATCGCCATTGAAACTAATTCTTTTAAAACAACATACGAGTATTCTATAAACGCCACTTTTATAAATCACTACTGAGGATTTCTTTTTGAAACATGTTATTTATTAGGTTGTGCCGATCGAGTACCGTTGTGCTTATACTACTTTTGATGTCGTTGTGTTTTACTATTGGTTCTAGTTATGATTTCTAGCATTACTGCATACTGAGGTGAGTTCATAGCCCCACTACATAGCCCCACTCTTATTTTTATATGTTGTTTTGACAAGACTTGGTGTTGTTGTTGTTGTCTAAGACCAAATCTTACCAATTAGGCTAATTTAAAATGGTTTTATCAAAGAATAAAATTAAACATATAAAACATGCACGGATTAAATTACCTTTTTGTAGAGAAAATTAGGCATGAGAAATTTCATATATGGTGGGAACTGGGAATATAATTTGAAAAGAAAAAGGGGTGGCTCTGGGAAATCAGAGTGTTGAAACCCTTTTGAAAGAAGACACGTGTGATTAGAAGCACGTGGAAGAGGACGACACCTAAACAGAAATATCTTATACGTGTGTTGTCATCGTTTGTACACGTGGCTTTATGACAGAAAATATATTTTATAGCTCAGAATATTCGGTTTATAATGGGATACCATAACCAAACCCTCCCTATGGGAGGCAAGTACAAACCCTCCCTATGGGTAGGGTACTGTACACAGTACGGAATTACTGTTCATCGTTGACATTGTTTTGAGAGAAATATTTGTGAATTCTGTATGATTTATGTGTGAATTGTGGGTGGATTGTGTGCCTCTGTAAATGGCTATTTATAGGGCAGTTTTTAATTTCAAATTAAAATATATCCCGCTTCTTTTTTTGAATTTGAATTTCAACTTATATTATCCACACGTGTTTTTGAATTTGAATTTTAAAAGTTTAAAATATCCCGCTTTCTTTTTGAATTTGAATTTAAAATGTATCCCGCTTTCTGTTTGAATTTTGAATTTAAAATGTATCCCGATTTCTGTTTGAATTTTGAATTTAAAATGTATCCCGCTTTCAATAAACCCCTATAAATACCATACGATACCATTCAATTCTTCACACACTTCAATATCTACATCATTTTACAATGAATAATCGTTGGTCATTGGAAGAAGAAAACTTGCTAGCTAACATATGGCTTGAAGTTCACGAATCAAGAGACATTGTGAATGAACGTTCTTTTTGCAATGACGTTATACAAAGGTTCAACCATCAGACTGATGGTGAGCCCCGTAATAAAAATAAGATTACGGGTAAATGGAATAGAATCAACCTTGAATGTCGTAGATTTAATGCTATTTACAAAGAGTTGCAGCGTACAAGTCAAGACAATGCTCGTCTCACCAATGCAATGAACATTTATCAAGAACGCTATGGTGGGAGAGGGTTACAATATCAACATGTGTGGTTCATTCTGAGAAACACGTGGGCATGGGACAAAGACAATGCGTTAATGGTGTTTTATGTTAAGTATTTCCGTATCGTGTTTATTTGATTTATGTATCGTGTTTATTTGTTTCCCGTATCGTGTTTATTTGTTTCCTGTATCGTTTGTAACATGGAGTAATGTGGCTTTAACTTTGAAATTGAATAAAAGGCTTAACGGCTACTTTTCCAACGGCTATTTGCTTAACGTCTTTTTTTTCCCTATAGATGCCAGTTTCAATAAATGCTTAACGGCTATTTTAAATCTGGTTATCCCGCTCAACTATACCGTTTAAGAACTAAGGGGGGTGTTTTGTAATTTACAATTTCTTTTAATCAAAATATAAAAAACTTTATAGGGGTGAAAAGTGTCATTTTTTTTTTATTATTATTTTTTTTTAACAAAAAATGCCCTTAACATGACGTTAAGGGCTTAACTCGGCACGTTAACGCTGCCTTAACGCCGAACCATGCAAAGCATAACGCACCCTAATGCGCGTTAATTGTCCCCTTAACGCAGCTTTTGAGTTACCATTGCGTATGCTCTTAGTGCACACTCTAAAGGCGTTATGCAAAATGCACACTTGTTTTAAACATTATTAGAGAGTGCGTATCCTATAGCAATACCATGCGTCTGTCACTGTACATAACCAATAACCACCGGAATAATACAGGCAACATTGCAACGTAAACATAATAAAGAGAACATCTATATTTTTAAGAGAGGTGATTGTGACACTAATATTTTTGATTGTGACACTCAACTGTACAAAAATTTAAAACACACTATAAAGCATTTAAGCCAAACTATAAGCACGGTACATGTATGTAACCTCTATAGTTCCTATATACGCACACATCATTTTGTCGTAACTAGTTAGTTGTACCAAAATTTAATTGAGAGTTTGTACATTAATAGAGTAGTACAATACAGTAGTAATGTAGCTATAGCGTACAGGGGTGGGCCAGTTCCGCCCACGATACTTGACCAATGAGCAACTTATGATATCATTGTTTCAGAAATGAACCCCACCGTGTAATGCGCACTTATAAAAAAGTGATATCGTTATTTCATCCTCAGTTTTTCTTTTGCTTGAGGCATTCGACTTAGTATAATACATGAGACTTCATCATAAAAATATATCCCACTTAAATACATATATAACCCACAAAAACACAAAAGAACTCACACTTATGACCAAGGGTGGAACTATGTAAGGGCAGAGGAGGGTTCCCTCCTTGCATTTATGCCGAAGACGTCGCCAGTGCTATGAGCTTTGGCTTATGTAGATCAAAAATGATGAATGGGATTGTGGCACTCCACTCGCCGCCAATGCAGAAGGATGACGCCGAAAAGAACGGAAGGCTCTTTCGCTCCCCACAAAAAAAAAAATAAAATAAAATAAAAAATAAAATAAAATAAAAAATTGCGGCATGTAGTATAAATATTATAGGTTTTAGGCGTAATTTAGTTGAGCTTACAAACAAATTTTCGATTCGGCCCCTACAAAATAAATTTGCTCCCTCTAAAAAAATGCTCAAGTTCCGCCACTGCTCATGAATCGGTCTTGGCATCGACCGAGTCCTCCATTTTCTTCATTGATCGAAGATGCGTGCTCACAGGGCACCGTAATAAGGGAAGACGCGTCTTGGGTCTCCAAGACTCGGTCGTAAGTCCTAATTAAGGCCAGTCTTATGTTTAGACAAATGTACACACTTAACAAGATTTGAATCTTTAACTTCTTATGAAGAAGCCAAAAACTTTACCACTATGTTATTTGGTGGTAGTTGTGGCTTGTGATAGTAAACTTACATAAACGTAAATATATATATTGGATTTTAAACTTGTGATCTTAAATAAGTTTATTATGTAATCGTAAACTTACATAAACCTAAGAACATCTTCAATGATAAAGTTAACAAAAGCTTGACGATAGGTTAACAATGACTTAACTCATTGGAGGCTTGGAGCCAAAGGCTAAAACTAACTAATTTGAGCAATAGTTTAGTAATATCAACATATTGAAAATTTGATACATGAGAAGGATGATAGGTCTATATCATGTCAAAAATCTTTTTGTGTTAGCAGAATGAGTTGATGAGTGAGTCAAGATATTTTACTACATAAAAGTAAAGGGTGTGGTTGATGATTTTTTCTAGCTACCTCAGTTTTATGCATGGTTTTAAAAGGCGCGCAAAGGCCTCACAAAGGTGTGAGGTTCGGTCATATCGTCATGTCACGCGTTATGCCGCCTTGTGCCACATTTTTTTGTAAACTCGATATATATGAAATATAATATAAATATATAAATATTTTCATATTTTGTGCCGCCTTATGCCCCACCTTATTAACGCAAAAGCTTCACCTTGATCGCTAAGACATAAGACTTAGTCATGCCGCCACGCCACACCTCGCACTATTTATAACTTTGGTTCTATGTCATCAAAAAACACCTCATTTACTTTTCCTTTCAACTTTTCTTAAAATGTTGCAACACTTTTTCAGTCTTCTTTTAATTTTTTATTATTTAAAAATACTTTTATGAGAAATGATATTGATGCTTAAAAATATGTCTAGTTATATGATTAAAACTGTGTGGCTGACAATTTATTGATTGTAGCATCCGGTCCTGCTTATTCACAAATCAATAAATTATTACTACACAATTTTAAGCATATTTTTAGACATGCTATCATTTCTCTTAATATATACCCAAACACTCACAACTACCAATAAATTGAACTCTATCTTCTTAGACTTGTCGGCAAGGGAGTGGAGGTTTCACCAAATGGCCCCACCACACGTGCGATTACCCTTGCCCTCCACTCTCGTTCACGCGCCATGCACGAAAATTAAGACAACAATTGGTGAAGACTTCACCTAGTGGGAAAGAAAAAAAAATCGGGCCCCACTCATGTTTTAACTGTTGCAAGTTAAAAAAAAAAAAAAAAAAAAAAAAAAAAAAAAAAAAAAAAAANTATTATAAGAAATCAACAATATTTCTAATGGCTTGCAAACTTCCCCACACCGTCGAACAACTGCAACGATTTATCAAAAAGGAAACCGAGAAAGGTGACACGGATCGCCAAAATGCTATTGTGGATGTCATCAAGAAGTTTGAGCTTGCGAAACAACTGAAACGACGACTTAGAGAACGCTACGCAGCGTGCACAGACATCTCAGATGATAGAAATATGTGATCGACACGTTCTTGTACGATGAATATCGTAAAGACGCTGCTGTTGTTGAATCGCTGTAGGTTTGTGTCAACCAGATACAAGCCCAAATCTCCAACAAGATCCGTTTGCGTTTTGAAGAAAATGTTGAATCTGCTATGGTTGAACAACAACAACAGCAGCAGCAGCAACAACAACAACAACAACAACAACAACAACAACAACAACAACAACAACAACAACAAGAAGAAGGTGCATTAAGTTCATCTGCACCAAGAGTTGTTGTGCAACAACAACAGCTGCCTCATCTGGATCACTTCCAGCTAAGCTTTGAGGAAAATGTGGCAGCTAATGATGGTACCTGGACCTCTGAGAATGAGCTGGAGCTGAGTAGGTTGGAAGCTCAGTTAGAGGAAGAGAAATTTGCGAGGTACTCTGCGTATGACGACGGGTATGACTCCAACAACTCTGAAACCTTGGATCACCCCGATTACAATTAAAGTTTAAGTTTAAGTTTAAGTTTATGTTTATGTTTATGTTTATGTGATGTTTTAATTCTAAGAAGTTTATGTAATGTTTAATTTTTAAGTTTACGTAATGTTTAATTTTTAAGTTTATGTAACGTTTTCATTTTGTAAGTTGTTTTTTAAAATTTGAACGTTTACGGTTTTATATTTTTACGTTTTTGATTTTAATTGTGTAAGTATTAAAAAAAAATGGGAGTTAAGGTGAAATAACATATCCCTTACCCACAAATTAGTGAAGAGTGGTGAAGGAAAGTGAGAGGAGAGAGAAAACTGACGTGGCGCTGATGTATATTGTGAAGAATTACTTATCTTGCCTACTAGTCTTAAAAACATTATTTCGAGACTCATGTCCCGCAAAGTAATTTTTATTTTTTTTTATTTTGCTGGGTGCAGTATTCCGCAGGAAAAGAAAGAAAAAAATGAAGTCCCGTGCCTTTCCGTACCCACACTCTGCACACTAATACAGTAGAGAGGTTCTATGCATCTCAAAATAAGCTTCTGAAATATAGTACGGAGTATTACTAATCATGGTCAATTCACTAGCTTACAAATCATTTAAACTAAAATAAAATAAAAATCGCTAGCTTAGAAATCATTTAAACTAAAATAAAATAAAAATCGGTACGAGGCGAGGAATCTATTAATGCGAGAAGCAATACACGCGTGTCATACTAAACTCATCCTTTGGAGCCCTCCTCGGACTTCAATTTCCAACGAAATTAACTATCCATTTGCATAACTTACCCCTTATCTCTATTCCATTATACTAAAACTCTCCTTTTACTTATAGCTATAACCATTTTTAAATTTATCGAATTAACTACTACTCCGTATATTTTATTACATGTATCAAACTTTTTCTTTCTTATTTTTCCCTAAATATTTTTAGTAACTTTTATTGTATGTATAATGAATTTTTAATAACTTTTATATAATATGAGAACTCACTTTTGGCCAAATCGAGGGATTCAATTAATCAATTAGAAGGCTTGGTTTTGAAATCGAGCCATCTCATTGGTTAATTGGGTTTCTAAATGAGAGAATGTCGCTATGTTAAAAGTGTTTTCTGAAAACGCTCCCCAAACATAAACGTGTCGAAAACGCGAATAAAAAAACCTTTGAGAATCGGGTGTGTTTAGTTAAACTTTGGAGTCGCGGAGTCTCTGGCAATATGAGAGACACGTTTTAGAAGGTTTTAAAAATGGTGGTTATCCTCTCCGATATCTTTTCTATATTTGAATTACACGTTATCTATTGGGCCACGGTTGTGAAACCCTAATCCTGAGCCTATATATACTCGCCCAATGTGGGTGCTCATCGTTCATTGGTCTTCTAATCTTTTAGCCTTCGTTTTCTTATCGCAGGCAAAACCATGTTCATGATTTCTGTTTCTGATGTTGCTGGCATATCTGGTGAGTGCAAACATTTGAGTTATATTTGATATTGATTATTAGTTCATGTATAAGTTTTGTTGTGTTGTCGCAGAGTTTATTATCAAGGTTTTAAATCAGAAAATGATCCTAAATTATGTTTAGGATTTATGCTACAAGATTTGAGATAATAAGCTAATAATAAATTTATTTAAAATATTATTATGTTGATTTTTTTGTTGATTTACATATTTGTTTGACCTGTCTTTTATCATGGCAGAACATGGTACATGTTGTTGTAAGTCATTATGATAATTAATTAATGTATCATTCAATTATATATTACTTTGAAATTAGATGATTTAACTTTACTAATAATTAAAACATAACTATTATTTATTAATTATTATCATTGAATCTCATACGCAATGCGTGCAATCAGATAGTCTCACTTTTCGAATCCATTTATACGTATATTAAATATAGTACATAAACTAACAAGAACTATCTTAACATAAAAATTTGCCCAATAATTTGGAAGAATAGACCTTTTATGACCTTTATATAAGTTGTCATCCTTTCATTTTCACTACACACTTTCTTTCTACTTTTCGTTATAAGTTTATACCCAAGCTTTTATTCAAAAAAAGACTGACATTATGGAGAATGGGAAGCAGCACCAACCACTTCTCACCGGTGATCACAGTGGGGTGAAAATAAATGGGGTTAGAGATTTTTGCAAGGAGTTTTATATGGAGTCTAAAAAGCTGTGGTATCTTGCTGGACCAGCCATTTTTACGTCACTTTGTCAGTATACAATCGGTGCAACTACACAATTGTTTGCTGGACAGCTTGGGACTATCGAACTTGCTGCTGTCTCGGTTGAGAATTCCGTCATTGCTGCCTTCTCTTACTCCATATTGGTATGTATTATAATTTAAAGAACCATCTAATTTTATATAGATTTCAGCAGTACATAACTAGTTTAGGAATTGAAGCTACTTCAGAAAGTAGTTTTTTTTTCTTTTCCTGCTAAAATAGTAACAACCGGTTGTTTTAGACTTTTACTCATTTACCACGGACACAATCATACAATTAAATGGGCTAATCACATGACTGGCAATTTACTAGCAATACATGAATGATTTTTATTTATTTTTTATTTCGAAAAGCAATAGCATATAAACTACAGAGTTGTTTCTTGATTCTTGATATATAGACAGTAGTTGTTTCTTGGGCTGGCCAAATTATAATTTGTTCGTTGTAGTGCATTTGGAGAAAAAAATATTTGTAGTTCGATCATTTGTTATCGTATAATTAAATCGTATAAGTCATTGTATATATAGTGTGGGATGGCAAGTGCACTAGAGACACTATGCGGACAAGCTTACGGTGCAGGCAATATCAAAATGCTCGGTATCTACCTACAAAGATCATGGATTGTTCTACACACTGCAGCCTTAGCCTTAACGTTCACCTACATATTCGGTTCCTCAATCCTCCGTATGCTTGGCCAGACACCTGCCATAGCCAAAGCAGCTGGTGCCTTTACGATTTGGATGATACCACAGCTATTTGCTTATGCAACCGTTCTCCCAATAATCAAATTTTTACAAGCACAAAGTAACATAATGCCTATAGCATTAATTGATACAGCGGCTGCTGTAAGTCATGTGTTTTTGAGCTGGTTGCTCATGTTGAAGCTGCGGTGGGGTCTAGCCGGTGCAGCTGTGGTTCTTGATGGGTCGTGGTGGCTCATAACATTGGCTCTGATTACGTATGTTTTGTGGGGTTCATGTGGTGAAGCGTGGTCTGGATTCTCGTGGAAAGCCTTTAGTAATTTGAAGGGGTTCCTTCATATTTCTTTTACCACAGCATTATGGTTATGGTAAGATTCTATCAAGTTATTTAAGTGCCCATTACTCTAAAATAACTATAAGCAGATAACCACTTAACTAATCAAGCATAGACACCCTCTTGATGCTTTCTAAATTATAATATTGGTTACCTCATAGTCGTAATATTTAAATGACAGAATTACCCCTACATACGGTTTATCTAATTAGTTGCAATTTCATCTTAAATACAAAGTTTATGTCATAGAACTCACTGATGTTTTGCAGCTTGGAGACGTCTTACATCATGTCGTTGGTTCTCTTTGCCGGGTACGTCGAGAATCCAGAAGCATCGGTCGATGCATTATCAGTGTGGTAATGGTTTATCTACCTCTCTAGTATCGAGTCTTCATTTACATTTGGTGACCCGAAACTGAACAGCGATTTCTTGATTATATACATCTTAAATCGACCAGTTTTCACCTAATCTTTTAATTATCATCATGATCCAGTCACCTAATTAGTAAATTAAGAACGTTTAACATCGGTACTTGCATTTCAGTCTCAACATATTAGGATGGGTGGGCACAGTCGCATCGGGACTCAATATAGCCGTAAGGTTTGCCCTTAACCCCCATTCAAACAATTATTCTAATAACTTTGACTTCAGGACAACATTCCTAACATGCTTGATTATCATAATTGTCTTTATATAGCGTAAGGGTGTCAAATGAACTCGGATACAGAAGGCCAAGGGCCGCAAGGTTCTCTGTCATAGTCGTGGTCTTAACTTCACTTCTAATTGGACTACTTTCCACAACGGTTCTTCTAGTGTACAAGAAACAATACCCGGTGTATTTTACCAGCAGTCCGGAAGTAATGCAAATAGTAGAAGAACTCACGTTGTTGCTCGGAATCAGTATGATTATCAAAAGTGCTCAATTTGCTCTTTTTGGTTCGTCACTCAAATCCCAAATTTTGATGATAACTATTATTGACGGGTTTCATAACTATAGATATTGATTAATTACTACATATTGTAGGCGTGGCAATTGGAGCAGGGTGGCAAACCGTGGTTTTTTATATGAGCATGGGGTCATATTTTATTGTTGGCATACCGTTGGGTCTTTTGCTAGGGTTTAAATACGATATGGGTGTGAAGGTATGTCTTTTTTTTATTATATTAGCAAGTTCAAATTCATCCAAATCTATATCTATACTACATATAAAGGAAAAATGGTCAATCTTGAAAAGTGAAAAATTGAAAAGTCAAGTAACGTGAAATCTTGAAAAATCTTATTAAAGGAAATTATGAAATGTAATTAATACTCTTATTAAAACAACTCATTACTTAAAAGTACAATGGTTTATTCACATTGTACAACTAATTAAAAAAATATCTACCAAATTAAATACAACCAATTAATACAAATCACAAACCGGGTTGACCCGGGACGCTTCAAACCCGACGGGTTGAACTGGTTTAATTTGACTCGTTTTCGACCCAACCTAGCCAAGTTGACCCGGTTTAAATCGACCAATTTTTCGACCGGAACGGTTCAACCGGTTGAACCACCCGGGTCAAACCGGGTTTCAAAACATTATGTTTAATTCCCAAATCTTCAAACTTTTATTATTTTTCATTCATAACCTATAAACTTTTTTTTTATGAATAAACTATTTGTCGCTATAAAATCTCGTTGCTATGCACGGGTACTCGTCTAGTGTTATAAATAGCTTTATGCTAGTCAATCATTGATTTGTTTCCTATGACACTCAGGGAATATGGTATGGAATGGTTTCGGGAATGTGCACACAATGTTCCTTGCTTCTTATAATGCTTTCCCGAACAAATTGGAACAATGAGGTACAAAGCAAGCTTTATGCTCTCGCATTTCTAATATGAGAAAACGAATCCACTGTATATATTCAATGAAAATTTTGGTCTCACTATAAAATGCAGGCGAACGCTGTTGAAGAGAGAATCAAACATTGGGGAGGTGACTATTAGCCAACCGAATGGATTAAGGCTTATCCCAAGCCTTATTGATTTATGATTAGCCCGTTGTGTTTATTAGGCAATAAGGCCCGAGCTCGTCTGTGGGTTAAGGTCCATTAGGGTTTCTAGGTTATGTAACTTCTATATATTATGTTAAATAATGTATCTTACTTGACACATTTTGTAGTTATATGTATTGTTGTTCGTATTTGATTATTTCGTGCATATTTCGAATTTTATTTATTTTGTGTACTCAGTGACCTACAAACCAGGAAATGCTTATGTGGAAACCATTTTTTTCCACTTGTAATTTAATCTAAGCTTTTCTTCTTCTTTAATCACCCATGCACCCTATTTTTCCCAAACCAAGATAATAACCATACCCAAACACCCTTTTCTTCTACATTTAGCTCCTCAACCTATCCAACATACCCACCTTCTTCTCCACACTTAATTTCATTCATTTTTTTTTCTTTCTACTCCCAAACAACTCGTGTAAAAATACCAAACAACATGGTGATGTCTGTGTTTCTGTCCTTTCCAGCATCTAACACGTAACCAAAACAATCCATATCCCTTTGTTTGTGTTTCATGTTTTTAACTAACCAATATGCTATCAACCAAATCTATTGCACCAGCATGTCTAATTTTACTCATCAAACACCTAACCAAAACACTACATACCCCTTTGTCTGGATTAACATTATCATTCAACATTTTATGAACACATCCGATTTCACCCCTTTTACTATCATCTTTGCCATAACCTTAAAACCTTTATTCACCATATTGTTATTAATCGTGTTGTATGTGGCCAAGTTAAGCCCAATCCCACTTCCTTCCATCTCCAGTATGACATCAAACGCAACTTTAAAGTCGCGGACTTTTGAAAACCCTATTAAAAGAGGTAAATATTTATCTTCCCCATTTTATTCATCATAAATTGTGGTGTATTATCCCATTTTCTTTCATCTCTAGTATGACAACAAATGCAGCTTTAAAGTCGTTGACTTTTGAAAACCCCATGAAAACCTCTTAGATGTTTGGTTGGGTGATATATGAAGGGTTTTCCTGGTTTTGAAATTAAAAGCCTTAAAAAATTGTGTTTGGTAAATGAAAAGTGAGATATTTAATTATGGTGGGGCCCTCAAAATAGAGGTTTTTTAAATTCACTGGGGAGTGGAACATTTATAATACACCATATCCGAAATCTTCTTTTTACCCCATTAGACAAAAATGGCTTTAACAACCTCCACCATTCTCTCATCCACTCATTCTCTCATCCCATCATTCTCTAATTTCATCTCTAAAGTTAATTCTGCCATCAATTATTATTCCTTATTTAGTTCCATTAAATAAAAAGTCTTCTTTTTTTACATCTAATCTTTAATATTGTGGAGGTAAGTTTTAGTTTTGCTTTTGCAATGGATTTTAGGGTTGAAAAATTAATTTGGGTGTTTTTATATAAACGAATTTGAACAAAATGAGATTTTATGTTTACGAGGATGGAAGTTTAAAGTTCATGGAAATCAGTTCTAAGTTTAAAAGAAACAAATTTGTTTCTTTATAATTGTTGGGGCTTACAAAATCATTGCTCACATCCTACAAAATGGACATTCGCCTATTCGGTTTACATTTTGATGTTAGAAATATTGTTTTGAAGCATTTTTATTATAAAGTTGTTTGCTATAGTTTTGTGTGTATCGATTTGTTAATTTGTTCTTTGTTCTTGGTTGTTAAGGATGAGGATGATGTACATATATTTAACACCTTTTGTTCTAAATTAAGAGAAGACAATTCTGTCATTTAGCACTATATAAAGTCAACATCATGTGATATCGTAATGTAATTTTACCAACCAAAGAGAACACGATTTTTAATTTATGGTGTTTCTAATCTCCGAACATTTAAAGTTGCATGGTGTTTCAAACTCCATCATTTAAAAATTTTAAACCAAACGTACCCTTATTGTATTAGAATAATGGTGAAGATGTAGGTTGTTTAAGGAGAAGGATCCTCTAAAGTTGTAAACACAACTTCAGTAAATTTGTGAGATTGTGAGCCATTGGATTTCATCCAATAGCTAAAAAAAAATAAAAATAAATAAATAAATAAATAAACTTCTTTTGATTTGAGCCATTGGATCAAATCCAATGGCCCATAATCTCACAAAAAATGTAAGTATGATACATTATTTAAAAATTAACCCTTCCTAATTTGAGTCGCTAAGGATTTGGTTGTTTTTTTGTTCATTGGTTGCTTATAAATTGAGGCCAATGACATTATTAATTTATTTATTTTGTACATTTGAATTAAAATTTGTGTTCGGTACCTTGAATTTACTTTTTTATTTTTTTGATAATTTTTAGTAAAGATTACGCTTTGTTTCTCAATTTATTATTTGTTTTGTTCGTTTGATTACCAACAAGTGGTAGCAGAGCAAAGTTTGCTTAGTCATTGATGACATCAAATAATCTGATTTTCTAAGTATCAATTTCTCCTCTTTATTGACCATTTTAGCCTAATATTGTTATTAGTATTGTCTTATTCCTTCGTGTTTTGTTTCAGGACCAGTAATAGAGTATGAAGCGACAATTGTACGAAGTTGGATTCAATACGGACAAAAACTAGATAAAAGGGCACCTACAACATGAACACTACGGCGTAACTACGTGTTAATACGCCGTAGCTTAATTATGACGTGAAATTATCTTCATATTCAAGACTACGCCGTAACTAGTGATGATGTTACGGCGTAATAACGACACCATGGCAACTTAATGTAATTTGTGAAGACCACCGCGTAGCACTTCAAGTCAACTACGATGTAGCATAGGTTACGGCGTAACACACTATTCAACTACGCCGTAACTATCTCTACGGATGAGATCATATGAAGATAACACTAGCTACGGCGTAACTACTAATAATGTTACGTCGTAGCTCTTTCCTGCCTATAAATACAAGACGAATTTTCACCTTGAAAATTATCTCCCCTTTCCCAAACCTTTCTAGGGTTTGGGGAGAGCAACCACAGAGGAAGAAGCTAGGTTTAGAAGTTTGAAGATGGAAGTTCTCGTCTACTATAATCGTTTGTATTCGAGTTTGGATTCTCTTATGCTTTTCTAATAATCATTTGATGAATTCATTTTATTAATTCAAGTTTTGTTAAGTTATTTGTTCTCTTTTATTTCTTCATATAGATACCTTCTTTGTCCATTCATTTACACTAGTTTAAGTAGTATTATAAGCTTGTTTGTATCTATTATGCTAGATTAAATTGAGCTGAACCATCAGTTTATGTAGTAGGCTAGGAGAATTGACCATAGGACCCTAGTCTTGTAATTGCAAGGATATGGTTGGGATCACAACTAACCACAAACCTTGTGTACGAATTGACCATCGGATCACCTTACAAGTGGAGGTACTTAAGAAGTTAGAGAGATCTAAGATCCGAGAGGCCAGATCTCTAACGAATGTGATCTATTAGATTTGGCGCGTAATGACTTAACCGAGTATCCTATCTTCGCTTACTAGCAAGGGGTAGTGCCTTTGGTTCCGGAGACAATATTAGGGAAGACAGGCTAAGATGACTTTACCCTACGATTCTTAGTGATATTTATGCCACTGTATGTAGTTTCATAAACCTGAACATTGACTTGATAAGCTTGGTTAAGACTTTATCTTTTCACTTTCTATCTCTTGCCTGAATCTGTAGGTTTAATTACTACAAACCAACGCTTTATATCAAATTCACTATCTTATCTCAAATCATTATAATATAACATACTTTGATTTCTTTCACAACAGCTCTTAGGGACGACACTCGGATTTACCTACGCTTTGCTACATTCGATCGGGTTCTCTGCCCGTTAGTATGTGTTTATCCTTGTATATCTTAGTTTATAAATTTAAAACAGGATAGAAAATACGCACCAGTCATGAAGAAAAAGAAAAAGGAAAAAAATTAAAAGAGGTTTGTTGGTTTTGGATTTTGTTTCAAGGATCGATTGTTTAGGTTTTTAGAATAGCTGGATCATTTGTTACGAATTGAAGAATTCTCTTTTGGTGTTTTGGGAATATTAAGATTTTTTGCCCATGGTTATTTTTCGTATATAGGGTTTGAGTATAAAGTTGGATTTTTGTTTTGGACTCATGCATATGAATTGGGCTTTTTGATAGTTTCTTCTGGGAATTAGGTTTGCACGTCGGTATTTGTTTTAGGATTCGACTAGAATTTATATTTTTTTGCTCTAATAATTCGTCAAATAATATTGTATATATATTTTTGTTTTGGTATTTGTTTGAATTTGATTCATAATTCGTATCATATTAATAAAAATATTATCCATATCATTTTTTGTGTGTTAGAAATGTAAGAGCACGTCCGTCAAGTTAGTTATTAGCTTGAATTTGTTTCATACTCGGATAATAAGTTGGAAGTTGGACCGTAATACGTATCAAATAAGTGGGTCATTAGAATTAGAATTTGATATTTGAAATTTGTAGATTATTTAGGTGTTTGGAGACTAATTATAGTTGTTTAGATTTTGATCTATCATTGATAATTTGTCACTTTGGAAATTTTGGATCTTCGTTTGACGCACTTTTGAAATTGATTGCATGAATTTGGTTGTATATGTTGAAAATCATTTGAGCCGATTAGTTTGTTTGGTTGATTGTTTTTGGTTTTGTCAGTTAACAGTTTATAGCATGTTTTGAAGTAATCAACATTTGCTTTGGATCGATTTTATTTCAGATTGATTTTGTGAATCGATCATTCATTTTGAATTAGGCTAGTATATCCAATGTTTGGAAATTGGGATTTTGAATTTGGTTTGGAACATGTATAGGAGTTCAAGTCACGGTAGAGATTGTTTCCTTATTTGAGACGGTTTAGGATTTTGTTGTTTTTAGGTCATTGGTTGCTTATAAATGGAGGCCATTGACATTTGGTTTTTTTTGTTTTTTTGTTTTTTTTTGGTACTTTTGAATTAAAGTTTTGTGTTTGGTACCTTGAATTTGGTTTGATAATTTTGAATAAAGCTTCGACTTTATTTATCGATTTATTATTTGTTTCGTTCGTTTGATTACGGACGCTTACTTATCAAGTTATCTTGTACTCTACATATATGGCACATTATTAATAATGACGGTAAACACTTTACATTATCTAATATGCTAATCAAAGCCTTAAACACCCACCACCAAAAATGTAACACCCGGTAAATTTTCTAAACCTATTTTGCGAGCCAAAATTTTTATTTTTGATTTCCCCTTGGCTTTTAAACTTTTCTGAACCTATTTAAACTTGAAAACAGAGGATATCTCGTAAAACGTGAAAGTTATTCATTTAACCGAGCCGGCACAACCTATAACACTTAAAACAAATCAATTTATTAATTAAATTAACTCCGAGAAAGTTATACGTATTAATACTCGTTTTCATTGAAAAATTTATTTCGGACTCAATGGCACCAGCCTCATAATTTAAAATGGCCGTTTGCTATGTCAAATGGGGCCAACAATACTTATACTAATAGTTTAACTAACTTGACAATTCCTATCGCTCCCTTTTATTTCACCGCCGCCCCTTACTTTCTTCATTTGACAATTTCAGTCCCTCGTGGGAGTACATAAGCCCCAAATTAAAGATTTTCTCTCAATTTTTTTATATAACTCTCACACACACTCAAACTCTCCAAAATTTCTCTCTCTCTAGGGTTCCGGCGCCGCCAACTTTTCCGGCGACGTTTTCCAGCGAAGTAGATCCGTGGCGCCAGCGTGTAGATCTGGCCAAGGGTGTTCAGATCTGGGTCATTCGGGTTCGTGGAAGGGTTTATACCGCTAGGGTTTCTTGAGTTGCAGCCGCCGCCGCCGCTGACCACCATCAACACCACCGTACCACCGCCATCTACAACTGGTATCTATTTCTCTCCCTCTCCTATTCTTTGGGTATGTCGGCACCAAACTCGTTTTGTTAATTCTTTGTATTTAAAACAAGATACCAAATCAAATATACATACTCTCGTGGACAAAATATTGAATAAAAAACATTTTTAATAATTCTTGTGTGGTGAAACGATTTAATGAGGTGTTTGTTGATACGGTTTTATAGGGGTCAGATCAACCCGTTTGGGTCTGACCAATTTTGTTACCGGATTAATTTATGTTTTTGGATTAAGAGTTGTTGTCATTGTTTTAATCAGATCGGGTGTAAACCCAGTTTTGGGATTCATTTATATTTATTTAGTTTTGCTCATTTTTTATTTATGAGAGATTATACGAAACTAGTGTTTATTTATGGTACGCTTTTGACACTGTGATGTTCGGATTTAACGAGAAACCACAAAGGTGTTATTTACATGTTTGTGTATTGTGTTCCGACAAGGAGCACCACAAGTGTGGTGTTTGCTTGGTCCGGTTAGCGTCGCGACACCACAAGGGTGTCAAATTTATTAGACTAATGCTAATGGGCGTTGGTTTTCACCAAGAAACCCCGAAAGCAATGTGTCTCTCCCCTAGCTCTCCCCAATGCAACGCGTCACTAAATAATTTTTTTTCAAAACTCGGTTGGTGATGCAACCGAAACAATTGTGGGATTTCTTTTGTGATTTTTGAAAGTTGAGGAGTAAATGTGGGAGTTATGAGGTTGCTTTTGTGGTCACTACTAGCTAATTGTGGTTGGGGTGGAGTTGTGGAGAGAGAAAGTTGAGGTGGCGCTGACGTAGCTGGGTTGCTTAAGTGAGAAAGTAGTCACCAGTAGCATTAGCCTTATGGTTGTATGGAGTAAACGAAATTATCACAAAGGGCGTATTTGTATTCGTTGCAAAAGATAAGGGTTGCTGACGTAATTGTGTTAGGGTTTGTTTTTTTTTCTGGATTAAGTGGGTGGGCCCTTTTCTGTTAATGAGTCTTAATGGGAGGAGCACCCTTTGCTTCCTCTATCCATATAGACCATTTAACAGGAAAAAAAAACATATTATATGTGTGGCCCACTGCTATCTCCTCATTAAGACTCATTACTATATATATTAAATGTCATCAAAAACGACGTCACTCCACATGTGGGCTCCCCGCTTTTTTTCTTGGCCTGCTAAAGTGATAAGGCCCAATCCATTTTTGGTGTTATACACTTATACATATTTTGGGAAGCTTCTTGATTCTCCCTGATAATCAAACCGCCTCTCTCTCTCTCTCTCTCTCTCTCTCTCTGTCTCTCTCTCTCTCTCTCGATTTCTTATTGAATCTGTGATTGGTATATTTTATGTGAAAATATGGGTGTTATACTCAGTTGATGTGGGTTGTTTGTTGAGGTGTGGTGATGTATCTTGCCGTTCTAGAATCATCGACACAATTTGATACCGGTGGAACAATCTCCGGTTGTCAACATACACAATCTCCCATAAGGGTTTAGGAAAAAAAAAAAGATGTCTAGAAGAGAAGATGGGGTCATGTGTTTCAACTTGAAGTCGAATTGAGAAGTGGTTTTGTTTATGTTACAGTTGTTGCTCACCAACTGTCCGATGAGAGTCTTGACAGAATTTGGTTTGTGGTAAGTTGTCTTTTGATCATTATTGTTTGCAGATTGGTAATTTGTTGATGCTGG
The DNA here is from genome assembly GCA_014162995.1 of Artemisia annua. Classification (NCBI taxonomy): domain Eukaryota; kingdom Viridiplantae; phylum Streptophyta; class Magnoliopsida; order Asterales; family Asteraceae; genus Artemisia; species Artemisia annua. The sequence continues at coordinate 21,915 of LBNU01020162.1, read as the reverse complement.
CTTGCATTTGCTATTAATGTATAATAATGCGTGCCTAATTTTCAAACTGATGTTGCTTTCTTGAAACTGCTTGACTGCTAAAGATTAGTAGTAAGTGTTAATTAATTTATTTTTGGTGTACAGGGTTATCTTTAACAATTATAGTACTAAGGAGCAAAAGTATAACTTGGATTGACAATGTCAAAAAAGAGACACGTGGATGTACGAGGGATCATGTCTGAAGGAGGCTGGGGAGGAATTTGTTTTGTGTTATTTGGTAGTGAAATTAATTATGAGATTTTAGGATGTTGATGTTGCTATGCGGATTTATGGATTACTGCCTTTTTAGTAATTTTATTTTAATAATAGTATGCTGAATGATGTTCACCTTCGCTTCTCTGATGGTCTGATTGTACATATTTTTGGGCGATGTACAGGTGCAGTACGTTTCAGAGAATCAGTACGGCAGGCACGGAAGATTGGTAAATTGGCTTTTAAAAAAAGTTCATATTTATTAGTGTCTGTAAGCATTCTTTGGTCATCTTCTTATTTGAATTTTGTATATGATCTTATAAACATTTTGTGATGAATAAAAAGTGAAGAAATGTTAACCTTATTTGTATACCAGAGGTTCTTAACTTATGGCAAAAAGGCTGATGTTGTATGCATAGACGAGGCCATTGATGAACTTGCTGACTTTTGTGGAGCCAGGAAAGCTGTTGCAGAATGGACTGCGCGGTGTGCAATCAGTGAAAATCTATTTGTCCTCATGTTCTATTTCAGTTATTTATATTAATTGTCTTGCGATTGCAGAGCAATAGGTGCCTCAGTGCCTTATGAAAAAGCATTAGCCGACAGACTTGAGCAATAGGTGCCTCAGTGCCTTATGAAAAAGCATTAGCCGACAGACTTGATCGCTTCAAACCTTCATTGCCGTGCAACCGAGACTTCCTTGAAAGGAGGCCCCCACGGTAATTTAGATGACTGTACAAGATCAGTTAGGGAACAAAATCCCGCCGTGTTTGTAAATCGCTTTAATCAAAAGGCCACATGATATGATGTTTAGTAACTCCTGCTAATCAGGTAATTATTGTAGTTGCTCTTTATAACATGATATATTCTTTGATTAAACCGCTTTTTTCCTTTGATTTGTGGTAAATTCTGAATTACATTCGTGCCCTGCAAACTGAGTTATACAGTTTTTAATCAACGGTTAAACGGGTTCTATGACAGGCACCTTACAAAGAACCAAAGGCAACGCGGGGCTGAAATGGTTGTGCCACTCGGGCCTGGAATAGAGGCCCCCATGGGTCAGTTTGAGTGCTCAGATAGGAGCTAAAGTGCGTGATGCTTGGGCCAGCCATGGGTCTACTTCAGGTATAACAGTATATTACTTGCTCAACTCAAACAATCTAAGGTCGTACACTAAGTTACTTTTCATACACTTCCACTATTTGTTGCGATTGTTATTTTTTAATAACATTAGTATTCAATTGTTTCATGAGCAACGACCCCCTTTTTCATCTTTGTAAATAACATTATGCCTTAAGGTTAACTTACATGTGCTTAGTGATGGTTGTTGTCGTTTCAGTTACAAGATCATTTGAGCATAAATGTCCTTGTGAGAGAATTCAACAACTAAAGGTTTCACCCATCTTTATTCATGAACACAAATGCATCTAAGCAGGTGTGTTGTTTGTAACATGTAACGTGTAGAAAGTATTTATATCTGAAAACAAAAGTCAACAAGTGTATGACGTAGTTGTTCGAGGCTGTTATTAGAGTTGAATGCATAAACGTTGTGTATTAAAACTACATTAAGCTTAAATACATTCTTACTCTTATTGGCCGCTATTTAAATAACTTTACAATCGGCCTACTTTATACTTAAAAAAATACCATGCAATGATCAACGATGTTAAACGACGCTTCGCCGCAACGCGGCTACCCGGGGCCCATCTCGTTAACAATAAAAAGAAAAAACCCTTAGTGTTGTTGTGTGTTACTTGTTGTTTTCTCGGCTAAATGAAAACAAAAGAAGTGTTTGTAGAGTGTGTTTGCTAATTGGGCTGCCAAGCCCAAAGCAACTTATAGGGTGCGTATATATGGTTGTCATGTGCGCCGAAGCCCACTACGGTCAAAAGATGAGTGAATCTGTGCAAGTATGTGCGTTTGGATTTTGATGTATTTTAAATGTTTCTTTTTACTTTTTGCTCTTTTGTTTTAATTACGGATATTATTATTCGACTAACTCAATTCATTTTGTTTCATGATCAATGGTGGTGTTTCGAATACTATTCGGGTTAACATGGGATTTGATACAGATTTGAGTATGGACTGATATGTGCCTTTTTGCACATATCTTTTCGTCCAATTTCGAGTCAAAACGATCAAAAACACTTCTAAATGATCAAATAACGTCACAAATGTAACACCCCCAAATTTGTTATTTAACAGCGGAAAAGTAATTTGGGTGTTACGGGGAGGATCGAAGTCATTTTCACATAAAACAGCTGAAAAGAGGCGTTTTGAAAGTTATTTGTCATTCAAATAATACTTTTGATAAATGATGAAACATTTGTTTTAAAAATCTCTTTAAAAGATATAAAGGCTTGTAAGAATGACATATTTGATTTTTACACCATTTTAATTTATCAGAGTAATAAATGCCCGCTCCGTGTCTTGTCCTGCTCCGTTAATTACCTGAGATACACATGCTTAAAAGTGTCAACACAAAGGTTGGTGAGTTCATAGAGTTTAATGGAAAACCATTTATTTCATTGGATTCATGAGTATTTGGTAATAATTGTAATAAACATTAATAGTGATAAAACTAGTATTGAGTGATGTTGATTATAATCACAGATAAATCATATATATATTCAATCAAATTCAAGTATTGGAGCATAATCCTAACATGAGATGGAAACTCATGATACTAATGTAGTGAGACCTATAATTCAAGTCTAGTGAAATACCTATACAGCTGTATCTAAATATATGTGGGAGACATATATTTTCTTATTGATATTGCTCCAAGCCTCATGACACACAAAACGTTAACAAATACCGTAAAACGGCGGGTGATCATCAAGTCAATGATGATTTTGCCCTCGAATTATAGGTGATTTGCCAATTCCTATTTTTGTTTCAAATATAGTGTATCACGACTAATACGACTAACCGTTAGGCATTCCGTCAAGTATTAGTGGGATAGGATGTCAAGCCTCAACAGGTTTCGAAGCTGTTCACTATATTCGCGCTCACAACATGTGATTAATGGCTCATGATAGAGGGACTTTATGGCGTTAAGGTAACTTAGGCAATATCGGAGTAATGATGTAACTAGAGTATATGTGCTCTTCCTAGCATGTATTTCTGTTGAAACATAGAAATATGATATAGAGATATGGGAATCATTCAGGATGTTATAGTAAGATCAATTATCATGTCACAGTAATCAGTTTGGAAACATTATCATCTGAGTTCAGTAATTCTAGTCAAGCAATTTGCCAGTAACATATATATCACATCTTAAGTCATAAACCATATCAGATAAGTATTAATTAGGAAATTGATTTGAATCATGTAAGTTATTCATATACTTATAAAATTATCAAAGTATATGTAAGCATGTATCTCCCCCACAGAGTTAAAAACAAATATTAGAAATGGGGCTATGACTCACCTGGAGCGATATTGAAAAAGATGAAAAGTAGATTCGGGAGATTATGGGATCGATTATGAAAACATCTTCAATATGGATCCTGATAAATAAATTTATCTAAGAATCTTAACCAAATACTATTTGGTATATACGTAACGAATAACGAATAACGATTAATGAATAATAATTAATCGTTATGATGAAAGATGATATGCAAATGAAATTCTTACGTTTATAATAATATAACAAAATATGTTATTATTTCCAAAGTTCTTCCTTTTTAATGATGATGAAAATAATATGGAATGAATATGAGTTTAAATAGCGTTATATATATTATTAACGTAAAGTTAAATAATATATAAATAAAATGTAATAAATATGCATATGACGCGATGGGGTGACGTAAAATGGAAAATAAAATAAGAATGTCAAATATAATGTGTTGGTCCTTGTCCTTTTCCAGTTTTTACACTTTTTACTCTAACGGTGTTAGCGTTGCACCGTTAGTCCTTATTATATACAATTTACAATTATAGTCCACTACTTGTCCAAAATAACATTCTGAGCTTGGAATGTCAAATAATATCAATTTCTATCCTACACTTTCTGTTTTTACATTTTCAGTCCCTACTTTTCAGTCCTTGACAGTTTTAGTCCTCCTAAGTGTCGTCGCGTTACATTTTTAGTCCAAATTCACAAAAATTATTCGAAAAATTAAACAAAAATTTCCGAGGCTTATTTAAGTAATATTAAGTTTATTTCAACTGCTTATTTAGTGCAAAGCTTATTTTTCTGCTTATTGGGCCCTTAACGAGATAACTAATAACTTAGGCCCAATAACGTTTTGAAAACCGTGTATCGTGAAACAAGTTTAGATTATCAAAATTATAGTTTTTCATGTTCTAAATTCATATTAGAAGTCAAAAATAAGCTAGCTTATTTGAGGAGCTTAAAAACAGCTTATTGGGCTTCAAGGCCCAACTCGTTAATTTCTAGTTGTTTTGAACTCATTTTGTTCATTTGCTTGTCCAATTTAGAGTGACGAG